>JAVJIF010024308.1:0-103150 GCA_038442645.1 Agave tequilana | reverse complement strand
TCTTGTGCAAACGAGAGCTATGATATCTTAAGACGAGGGTTCTAACTCTAACTTACATACAAGTATTCGCTTTCTTATATTTCATGCTTAACGGGTTTTTAATGATCTATGAATTGTATCCTTTACTTATTTTTATAGTTAAAGATTTACCTTTTAACTTTACCAATACCATTAGTGCACTTGTGTCTTCCCTTATTCTCGCCTTCTATTGGATCTTGATGAGGAAATGTCCAAGTTTTTGCCGTGTAAAGCTAAGTTAAGGAAAGACTTTCATTCGTTCCCAATGTGAATAGTTTCTATACATAAAGATTTTACTTGCCTATGATCCATCGTGAGGCTACATCTTCAAGAAGTTAGGAATTAGTGGGAGAACTTAGTAGAAAGTTAGCCATGCGCTTTTACCATTAAGAAAATTCACTTTTACAAACAAGCAAACCAATTCAAAACTATTCTTGAAACAAACTTGTTTTTATTTTCAAATTCTTTATTCGAAACAAAGAACTTTCTCTTTTCTTGAACAAAGAAGCCGCATCAAGCTTTCATCGCTCTCCATCCTTGTGGATACGACCCGTATAGCCACTTCGCTACTACGAAAGAATTACAAAAGTAGTAACATCGACCCACACTCTCTTTACTTATTATTGTGCTTGCTTTTGCCGATCACTCCTCTAGATGACTTATAATTGGTATCAGAGCTTGGGGCTCTTGATTTGGGTTTAACAATCTTGAGTTAACGATCCTTATTTTAGCTAATCACTATATTTGCTTGCACACCCACATGAATTTCGTGACACCTTCCATGTTTGACATTCATAACATCCAATTTGAAAAGTTAAGATGTCCATGTACCTAAAAGCCCAGGGTTTCATATTTATTTTGTCACTATTAAAGATTCATATCTTATAAATGGCAAAAACATTGAGGCTAATGCAAAATCCATCCATGTATTTAAGAGTACCCTAAATTATGAATATTTATTTATGTAGAGTTGCTAACTTTGATTCGGATTTTGTAGTATGGAACACCCTTATTTTTCTTAGTGAACAAAAGCAATACTACATGGGAGTGACTCGGATGATGGAAGTGATACTTCCAACATGTATTATATGGTCCAAGGGGATGACTGATTAGACTAGAGAGGTGTGTTTATTATGTAGTAAATGTATTTGATGTACCCTTTCTTGTCTCCGCTATAGTATAGGACTATACCGAGTCGAATCTCAGGGAGAGCTCGCGATGGAAGCTTTACGTGTGGTAGTGAAGTGAACAAACGAGTATTCTTCTCTTTCTTATAAACTTAGTGAATCAAATGAAAAAAAAGAAACTAAAAGAAGATGGATATGTTCATGGTGGAAAAGTCGTGGGAAAAGAAATCAAGAAGTGGATGTGGTATTCACAAGAAAAGGAAAGAAAACTTAAAGAAAGAATAGATCCATGACTAGCTTACCTTGCTAGCTTGCCAAGACTTACTAGACTTCTTGATAGCGAGTGCTTAGCCTAATGTTGTCACTCCATAGGCTTGGAATTCGTCTCACGTGTTGACCTAATTGCTTTCTCACTTTGAAGACGGTGGTTTAACCGTCGGAGAAGAGAAGATCATACACTTGCAAGATGAAAGTAAACAAACACACATGAGTTAGTGAAGTGGCAAGGCTAGTGGTAACCTAGTACATGGAGAAGAATTAGCTACAAGAAGCCATAAGAAAAATACAAGAAAGCATGAAGTAAATTGCAAGGAACTAAAGAATGAAGTAAAGAAAGCATGTAAAGAAAGCAAGAAAACTAGAACCAAGCTTCAAGTAGAGGAAGGAGGATGGATCAATCCTTGTTGCTTCAAGTGTCACTCTTGATTACACAAGCTCTCTCCCTCACAATCACTCTCTTTTACATTGAATTCTAGGGAAGAAGAAGAGGGATCTAAAGAACAAAACCTAAAGAGAAAAATACATGAAAATTACAACAACTAAACTAATCTCCTCTCTTCTCCATTCAGTCTCTGTACGCAGGTGAAGGTCCAGTATTTATAGCATGGGAGAGAACCTTCGAGAGCCTAGTTTGTTGGCACGAAATCTGAGATCCAACGGCCCGGATTTTGCGGTGGAGGCGCGGCAAGGCGCGGCACTTTGGAGTCCGTTGGCTAACAACTTTCTGGTGGAGATTAGTTACAAGGTTGTTAGCCACGTGGTATATCTAGAATCTTCGTTTGTTGCGTGGATTTCTCTGAATCTGGATTTGAATTTGGCTTTATCTTTAATCTTGATTAATCACTTAATTAGTGTTAATTAAGTGATTATTTGGATATCTCTCCATTAAGTGTGTACCTGCAAATATGTAGAGAAGAGGAGTAAAAATCACATATTTATTTGTAATATGCATGGGAATTATGATGTAAAATATGCAATATTGGATACCAATCACACCCCCACACTTATTCTTTTGCTCGTCCCGAGCAAAAACAAAGAAAGAAAATCTAAACTACCAATTTTATTACACCACTTTCGCAGGTGACGCGATTGCACTGAGCATGTGCAACAAGCCGTTAAACCTCTAGGTTACCGTAGAGGAGGAGTGTTGTCTCCTGAGGGTTTTCAGCGGATTACACCCACAAAATCCATAAAGAAAGAAGACAAATGTTAGTGTTTTGAAAACGCATTTTGAATAAGAGACATGTTTACGAACTATTTTCGCAAAAATATAAGTGATCCTAGGTCATAAGTCCACCTATAATTATTCTTCCTTAAACTTAGTATCCATGCAAGATCTTGTCTTCAATTAAGGTAAGAATTCAAAATTGGATTGAATACTTTATCTTTCATAAAACCTAGATAATATGCACACCGTGTAAGTGAAAATTTCCTGGGATTTCAACTCCAACCATAAAGCCATTTATTTATTTATATATACTTTTTTATGCTTTTTTTCTTCCCTTAGTTTAGGCTTTCTAGTCTACCCTTGTAGCGAGCCTTTAACCGATGACTCCCAAACCAGACGGTCTTAGGGCATTAGATGAGAAAACATCCCTCGGGTTTAAGGTCTCGAGTAGAAAAGGCCACATAACTAAAGGGGATTATTTTTTATCACCGTTAGGCGTGAATGATCGTGCTTCTTGAGGCACAATTATCCAGCTTAATAAGTGAGATCACCGTTAGGCGTGAGTAATCATGCTTCTTGAGGCACAATTATCCAGCTTAATAGGTGATGTTTTATTTATATATATATTTTTTTTCTTTTTTTTTGTTTTTTTTTTTTTATTTTCATGGCATTTTTGGTCTTTGTTTCCATCCCAAGAAATGTGTAAGTGTGAAGTGCATATTATCTAAGGCAAAAAAAATTCAAGATAAGAATATCTCACCAATTTTACTTACTTAGCCTATAATTTCCAACAAGATCTATTACTTCAACTATGTTTAGATATCATAATTAAGGCTTTCTTAATCTCTAAGATACATCTTAATTTTCTTAAAAATAGATCAAAACTTTGTCTCTTTTTTCAAAAAGTTTTATTTTTTTTATTTTTTTATTTTTATTTTTCTAAAGAGAAGTGTAAAAGAAAGAAATTCTAAAAACTCTATGTTAGTAAACCCTCCCCCACACTTATTTCATGCATTGTCCTCAATGCATCATGATATATGTATGCATGAAACAAAAATGAAGAGGGAAGGAAAAAAAATTACCTTAAGGTGGTGGTTCCGGTGGTGGTCTGATTGGTCCACGGAACATGGCCCAATCAACTTTTCTTTGGATTTCAGGAACCCACCAAAAATAGCAAAAATATGACCCACTAAAATGATGTATGCATGGAAGATTTTTATTATATACATGACCCCATCTAATTTTAAGATTTTCCTAATAATTTCAGAGTCATTTTCATCAAGATCCTTGTCCCAGAATGGAAGATGAAATGATAGAGCAGTTGACTTGGACTCTGGAAGAACAGGAACGACTACCGACTCAGGGAAGTGAATTAAGTCAAGTGATGGTGCAGGAGTCGAAGTGAGTTCAGAAATTGGGTCCAAGTCAAGAAATGAAAACTCAAGTCCACAATCAGTGTCCAACAATGGAATGTGACTTTCTAAAAGTGATATCTCTTTACTTCCAATATTAAGAAATTCAAGCTCATCACCGTACATTCTTCAAAACTTAAGTCAACATCTTCCACTAGAATTGTACAATCTGTTTTAGAAGTAAAGAGATTGAGAAAATCAAGGTCACATTTCTCATTGAGTTCAATTCCACAAGATGGAGAACTTGCCAAAATGTCAATGGAATCTTCAGAAGTGTAGAATTGGGCAAGTTCAATATGATCCTCAAAGATAGGTGATTCAACTTCATTGTGAATTGGGACTGGATTCAATGTCGGCTCCGGAAAAGGATTGAAGTGAGGTAAAGATACCGGAGTCATTATGGAATCAGGAAGAAGGATTGAATCACAGAGTTGGGGTTCAAGATCACATTCCTCATGTAATTCAATAAAATGTGGAGAACTTGCCAATTTATCAATGGGATTTTCAGAAGTATGGAATTGGCCAAGTTCTATGTGATCATAAAAGATTGGTGATTCAATTTCACAATGGATAGGAAATAGATCCAATACTGACTCGGGAAATGAAGTGAAATTATGTGAAGACACCGGAGTCTTGATTGAATCAGGAAGTAATATGGAATCATCAAGTGGAAGTTCAGGATCAAAATCATGTTCCAGTTCAATTTCAGAAAAAGGAAAACTTGCCAAATTGTCAATTGGATCAGAAGTATGGACAAGTTCATTTTTAGGAAATGAGAAACTTGCCAAAATGTCAACGGGATTTGAATTTTGGACAAGTTCAAGTTTAGGAAATGAAAAACTTGCCAATGTATCAATTGGATCTGAAGTTTGGACAAGTTCAGGTAATTGTGCTGAAATTGAATCTGGATTTCCAAGATGACAAGAGTCTTGAGTCATATCAATAGAGTGTGGTATAACTGGATTAGTCAAATGTTGATAGGATAGAGTTTCCTCTTTCCTAAGAGGATTATCCAATTGTTCTTTCACACTATTGATAGACTTGGCATGTGATTTTTGATATTGTAACATAGACTCTTGCAAGATGTCTATACTCTTTTCTAGAATTGATGTATCTTCAAATGATTGTTCTAGAATGGGAGTATAGGAATCTTGACTTTGGAAAGTTTGTGAATAGTGTGAGTCAAAAATGTGTGGTGATGGAAGAGTGGACTCACACAAGAAATCTTTACTCGTTTCCATGACAAATGGTTGTTCATTAGGAAATGGTGGAACTGAGTAAGACTCTTGAAAATACTGTGGAACTGGAGAGGGAAATAATTCAGGAAGTGTTTGCTCAGCTCTCTGTAAGTTAGCTTCTAAACTCCTTAATAAGTCAGATTTGTCTTCAAATGGAGGCTCAGAAAAAGGAGTGTATGACGTGGACTCGGGAAATGAATATTGTGGACAAGGTGAATATGATGGACAAGGATTTTGAAAATTTGACTCGGGGTAAGTGAATCCCCAATGACTCGATGAAGAGTTGAAATTATTTTGGACATTATAATCATTAGATGGGGTGTATGGGTCGTATTGATTCGGATAAGGCCAACCCGGTGTATGTGGTTGGTGCATATTATAAAACACCGGGTTGGAATTATCCGAATATGGAGTGTGTGTGACATATGGATGGAAAGAATTGTAATTGTAAGCCATATCACACAATCACAAACAAACAAACAAACAAACAAACAAACAAACAAAAGAAGAAAAGAAAAAAAATTCTAACCTAAGTTAGGGTAGACTTAGACCTAGACGACTCCTAACAAATAGACTGTCCACGGGAGGTTTAGTGTAGATTCTAACCACAAGCTAATCAGCCAGGGAAGGGTAAGGTTGGTGGGAGGTTTTCCGTCCGGAGACGTTCCTTAATTAAGTAACCAGCAACCTTCGGGCTTTCGGCCCTCAACCCCTTTCCTAGACACCGATTTTGCAAGAGTTAAATTCCAACACTTTTCCCCCTTAGGATAATCTCCTAAGTGAGTCCGAGATGTCCCTAGGGCCAACGTCTACTTGATTTTAAATTAGGGCTTGGGTTAGTGAGTGCTTGGGAAAATGGTTTTCGGGCTAAGGAAAGGGTAATGACCTCCCCCACCTTATCTTATTTACCGGTATGCCCTTAGATTTGAATTGTGCAAGTGTACAAGAAATATAGCTAGGATACACTCAAAGCATGAAAATCAAGCAAGGAGTTTGTCCTAGTCTAAATGCAATGCAAAACACGTACCTTGCCTCCAGCACTCTTCACAGTAAAAGTAAAGAATTGAAAAGACACGTGCCTAAAATGCAAGTGTCTAAACAATTTTTAGCAATTTCAATCAACTTTTTACTGTTTTTTAATTAAGCAGGAGTAGGATGCAGAATACAGAAAATCAAGTATAGCAACAGCAGTATTTTGCAGAACCAGAGGCCCTGCAGAAAATTGGTGAGAAGTGAACTCCTTATTGCCGCGTTCCCACGGCAAAGTGCCGTGGATCCGCGGCAATTTGGAGGGATCCTGGGCTCTGCTTTCTTGAGCAGAGGCCCAGGTCCACTTGTATGTTACTGCAATGAATAGTTTCCTGTTTTCTTCTCCTGTAACCTGCAACAGAGAAGAAGGATCGTTTAGTACTTCACTTTAACCTAAAAATACGTTGCTCTCCCCGGCAACGGCGCCATTTTTTTTGATTAGACTAGAGAGGTGTGTTATTATGTAGTAAATGTATTTGATGTACCCTTTCTTGTCTCCGCTATAGTATAGGACTATACCGAGTCGAATCTCAGGGAGAGCTCGCGATGGAAGCTTTACGTGTGGTAGTGAAGTGAACAAACGAGTATTCTTCTCTTTCTTATAAACTTAGTGAATCAAATGAAAAAAAAGAAACTAAAAGAAGATGGATATGTTCATGGTGGAAAAGTCGTGGAAAAGAAATCAAGAAGTGGATGTGGTATTCACAAGAAAAGGAAAGAAAACTTAAAGAAAGAATAGATCCATGACTAGCTTACCTTGCTAGCTTGCCAAGACTTACTAGACTTCTTGATAGCGAGTGCTTAGCCTAATGTTGTCACTCCATAGGCTTGGAATTCGTCTCACGTGTTGACCTAATTGCTTTCTCACTTTGAAGACGGTGGTTTAACCGTCGGAGAAGAGAAGATCATACACTTGCAAGATGAAAGTAAACAAACACACATGAGTTAGTGAAGTGGCAAGGCTAGTGGTAACCTAGTACATAGAGAAGAATTAGCTACAAGAAGCCATAAGAAAAATACAAGAAAGCATGAAGTAAATTGCAAGGAACTAAAGCATGAAGTAAAGAAAGCATGTAAAGAAAGCAAGAAAACTAGAACCAAGCTTCAAGTAGAGGAAGGAGGATGGATCAATCCTTGTTGCTTCAAGTGTCACTCTTGATTACACAAGCTCTCTCCCTCACAATCACTCTCTTTTACATTGAATTCTAGGGAAGAAGAAGAGGGATCTAAAGAACAAAACCTAAAGAGAAAAATACATGAAAATTACAACAACTAAACTAATCTCCTCTCTTCTCCATTCAGTCTCTGTACGCAGGTGAAGGTCCAGTATTTATAGCATGGGAGAGAACCTTCGAGAGCCTAGTTTGTTGGCACGAAATCTGAGATCCAACGGCCCGGATTTTGCGGTGGAGGCGCGGCAAGGCGCGACACTTTGGAGTCCGTTGGCTAACAACTTTCTGGTGGAGATTAGTTACAAGGTTGTTAGCCACGTGGTATATCTAGAATCTTCGTTTGTTGCGCGGATTTCTCTGGATCTGGATTTGAATTTGGCTTTATCTTTAATCTTGATTAATCACTTAATTAGTGTTAATTAAGTGATTATTTGGATATCTCTCCATTAAGTGTGTACCTGCAAATATGTAGAGAAGAGGAGTAAAAATCACATATTTATTTGTAATATGCATGGGAATTATGATGTAAAATATGCAATATTGGATACCAATCAATGACCCCCTTGAGGTAAATTCCGTATTCGAGGTTGATGAAGATGTTGACATGCCATATGATGAACTTGCTATGTTTTGTCAACAACTTCTTAAAAAATATGAATTGTTGAAGAAAGAAAATGATTCTTTTAAAATAAATTTGAAATTGTTTCAAAAGAAAATGAATCTTTGAAAAATCAAGTTGTTTGATTTCTAAAGAAAAGGACATTGCTTTAAATGAAAACAAGTCTTTGAAAAAGAAAATTGTTTTGAAAGGAAAAAAAGGATTTATAAAAAGAGAAATAATTTTGATTCTCATTCATGCCATGTTTTCTCATGCTATTAATGTTGCACCTCCTATTGATAAAAATGATATTCATGTTTTGAAAAAAAATTGATTGTTTGAGCTCCACTTTGAGCCAATGTGCATTTAAACACAATATACTGGAATCCATGTTTCGCAAGAAACAAATTTCTCATGTTCATGCACAAACCCCACGACATACATATGCACACCATGCTCACGCTCCCACCACTCATATGCATGCTAGAGTATACACATGTACACATTATAGCCGCAAAGGCCATTTAGAAAAATTTGTTTTGATAGAATAAATCATATAAATTTGCAAATAAAAATGTTTGACTTCCTTATAATGCTAACCCCCATGGACCCAAAAAGAAATAGGTACCAAAATTCTCATCTCTTGTGTTTGATGTAGGTGTGGACTCTCACATAACGTGAGAGGGATGGTGCCTTGGTGGTCGATACATGAGCTAGATAGACATACCAAATTGATTCATCACTATCAAAAAAGTTTAGTCGGAGGACCACCATGTTTTGGAGACCTAGAGATTGGTTCATTGATTTGACAAATATCTCTAACTCGATTTATGTTTACATGCTTTTGTATTAATATTTTTAGCATGTCATGATTTTAATGCTCGTTATGTTAAAATGCAATGTTGTGAGACTTGTGATACACATAGATAGTCTTTGAGATACATTCATAATCATATGGATTCATATTTTGTGTCTCACTATTGTCTACTATGTATATACTAGTTCTAATACACGTGCATTTAGCCTAATGATCATGTTTGTTTTATGCTTCATATAGTGATTACTTGTTTAGATATAGTTTTCGTTAAACTTGTTCATATACTTGCACAAGTAGTGAGCTACACTTGATTATTATATGTTTGTGCTTCATTGCTCATTTGTACTCATTACATGTATATGTATAACCTAGTTTTAATGATTCTTTCATTTATTTTTGTATATGTTTAGCTTCATATACATGTTAATTTTGTCTTAAACTAAGGTGTATATGTATGTCCTTGTGTCACTTGTCTTTGATTGTTTGTAAACAAGGTACGTGAAGTTAATTGCACAAGATTTAGGTATTAAAGAGATGGTTTATGGTTTAGAGTTCACCTTTGATCTTGTTCACTTCGAATATGTGATTGATATACCTTGTTCCAATCTTTCCGCTATAGCATAAAGCTATACCGAGTCGAACTACAAGGAGAGCTAGAGTAGAATCGTTACGATACTAGTGAGAAGAGAAAACGAGACTTCTTCTTTGCTTTTAAAAGAATAAAGAATCAAAAGAAAAACAAATCAAAGAATTGGTGTCTATGTTCATGGTGGAAATCGGGAGAAATCAAGATCGGGATTGGATTTGAACTAACAACTAAAAAGAAAGTAAAATTGAAGAAAACTTGAATGAAATAAAACCATGACTAGCTAACCTTAACTACCTTGCTAAAGACTTACTAAACTCCGTGATAGTGATGCGTGCCTCATGTTGATTCATCGGCATGGATGTGTCTTGCTTGTGGTCTAATTACCTTCTCACATGGATGATGGGGATTCATTCTTGGACTTGTCTTGTAGCCTCCATAGATGGTCATAGGCCTACAAATAGACTTTCACTAATGGAATCAAAAGAGCTACACTCAAGGGATGCAAATGAAGAACATACAACATTCACTAATGGAAGTAGTGAAGTTATACATCAAATAGCATATTGGTGCTTCCATCTCCATGTTCCATCAAGGCACTAGTTCGAAGACTAGGCTCCAAGTGAGGCACACATGAATCATATGGAGAATTACAACAAGATCTTGCAAAGAAATGAAAGAAACCCATCGGAGAAGAGAAAACCATACAAATTGCAAGATGAAGTAAAGCAATCACCCATGAGTTAGAAGCTAGCAAGGTAGTGGTTAGCTAGTTCATGGAGAAAGAATTAGCTACACACCATTACAAAAGAAAAGCTAAACATGAATTAAATTGCAAGAAATTAACAAAACAAGTAAGGAAAAGAAAACAAACTAGAATCAAGCTCAAGTAGAGTAGATGAGAATGGATCAATCCTTGTATAGCTCCAAGTTGTCACTCCTTGTTGATACAAGCTCTCTCTCTCATACAACTCTCTCTTGCAATGAAATCTAGGGAGAAGAAGATCATAGAGAGCTAAAAATCCTAAAGAAAACCTATCAAAATACAAAACTATGAACTAAGCTCCCTCTCTTCTCTGATCAGTCTCAGCTCGCAGGTGAGGGTCCAGTATTTATAGCAGAAATGAGAAGCTTCTGGAGAGTAGTTTGTTGCCACAAAATCCGGGGCTTAACAACCCTAAGATTGCCGCGGATTGCCGCGGGATCGCCGCGGATTCTGGGCCGTTGGATCGGATCTTTCTGGTGGAGATCAGTTACAAGGTTGTTGGCCACGTGGACCACTTGGATTCTCTGTTTGTTGCGCGGATCTCTCTAGATCTGAATTGAGATTTGGCTTTATCTTTAATCTTTTAATTAATCACCTTAATTATTGCTAATTAAGGTAATTAATTGGCTAACTCTCCTTTAAGTATGTACCTGCAAATAAGTAGAGAAGAGGAGTAAAAATCACATATTTATTTGTAATATGCATGGGGATTATGATGTAAAATATGCAATATTGGATACCAATCACACCCCCACACTTATTCTTTTGCTCGTCCCGAGCAAAACAAAGAAAAAGAAAATCCTAACTACAAATTTATTGCACCACTTTCGCAGGTGACGCGATTGCACTGAGCATGTGCAACAAGCCGTTAAACCTCTAGGTTACCCTAGAGGAGGAGTGTTGTCTCCTGAGGGTTTTCAGCGGATTACACCCACAAAATCCATAAAGAAAGAAGACAAATGTTAGTATTTTGAAAACGCATTTTGAATAAGAGACAAGTTTACGAACTATTTTTGCAAAAATATAAGTGATCCTAGGTCATAAGTCCACCTATAATCATTCTTCCTTAAACTTAGTATCCATGCAAGATCTTGTTTTCAATTAAGGTAAGAGTTCAAAATTGGATTGAATATTTTATCCTTCATAAAACCTAGATAGTATGCACACCGTGTAAGTGAAGATTTCCTGGGATTTCAACTCCAACCATCAAGCCATTTATTTATCTATATATATATATTTTTTTCTTTTTCTGCTTTTTTCTTCCCTTAGTTTTCTTAGGCTTTCTAGTTCACCCCTGTAGCGAGCCTTTAACCGATGACTCCCAAACCAGATGGTTTTAGGGCACCAGATGAGAAAACATTCCTCGGGTTTAAGGTCTCGAGTGAAAAAGGCCACAAAACTAAAGGGGATTATTTTTTATCACCGTTAGGCGTGAACGATCATGCTTCTTGAGGCACAATTATCCAGCTTAATAAGTGAGATCACCGTTAGGCGTGAGTAATCATGCTTCTTGAGGCACAATTTCCCAGCTTAATAGGTGATGCTTTATTTATATATATATATATATATTTTTTTCTTTTTTTTTATTTATATGGCATTTTTGGTCTTTGTCTCCATCCCAAGAAATGTGTAAGTGTAAAGTGCATATTATCTAAGGCAAAAATTCCAGATAAGAATATCTCACCAATTTTACTTACTTAGCCTATAATTTCCAACAAGATCTATTACTTCAACTATGTTTAAGATGTCATAATTAAGGCTTTCTTAATCTCTAAGATACATCTTAATTTTCTTAAAATAGATCAAAACTTTTGTCTCTTATTTCAAAAAGTTTTTATTTTTTTATTATTTTTTTTTTATTTTTATTTATTAAAAGAAGTGTAAAAGAAAGAAAATCTAAAAACTCTATGTTAGTAAACCCTCCCCCACACTTATTTCATGCATTGTCCTCAATGCATCATGATATATGTATGCATGAAACAAAATGGAAGGAAAGGAAAATTACTTAAAAGGAATATATACAGGTGTAACTCTCACCTGGGCTTTTGGTCGCTTTCCTCTAGCCCGTTTCCATCGTTCCAATGTGTTCTCTTTCTTGAGCTCCATTGGGAAACGGTCTGAATTATTCTAACCCTAGGTGTTTCCAGTTTCAATTGGTTGTTATATTCATTCATACTCATTCCACCACATCGTTCACAAACAAAGTCCTTATCACCACTCTCACTCAGAATCTCATCACTTCCAGTGTTTAGAAATTTTAACTCCTCTCCATATAATTCTTCAAAGCTCAAGTCAACATCCGGAATTGGACAATTAGCTAACTTACCCCGAGTTGACTTATCTAAGCACATAATCTCATCAGCAAACAAGTCTTCAAATGATATATCAATTGGAGGTTCAAATACAGTCTCAGTTGGCTCATTGAAAGTGAAGATATCCAAATCAACTTTCCCCTTTTGAAAGGGTACTCGGATAAGAGAATCACAAGATTGTGACTCATCTTTGGATCTTCACCTTCCTCCTCACAATTGTTACTAATGAAATTAACCTCAAATGTTTGATCTTTTGTTTTGTGAGGCTGTGTGTGGAAGACATTGTGTTCATGTGTCATGTTACCAAAAGTCAACCTCATTGATCCATTCCGGCAATTAATGATTGCATTTGCAGTAGCCAGGAATGGTCGACCCAGAATGACAGGAATTTGTGCCCTTTGATTGGAATTTGACACTGGTTTTGTTTCAAGGACAACAAAGTCAACTGGATAAAAGAATTCTCCAACTTTGACAAGGACATCTTGAATTATCCCCTTGGGTTTAGTAACAGAGCGGTCAGCCAATTGGATGGTCATTTGGGTCGGGAGGAGATCACCTAACCCCAATTGTTGGTATACAGAGAAAGGTAGGAGATTAATGCTGGCCCCCAAATCAAGAAGTGCCCTATTTATTGTAGTCTGTCCTATGATGCATGAAATGGTGGGGCTCCCTGGGTCTTTATACTTAACAGGAATTGGACCAGTGAGCAGCTCATTGATGGATGATGCAAGGAAGACTTTTTTAGGGACTTGGGTCTTCCTCTTCTTGGTGCACATTTCCTTCAAAAATTTGACATATGATGGCACTTGTTGAATGGCATCAAGAAGAGGGACATTGATTTGGACCTTATTGAATGTTTCTTTTATTTTCTCCATGTGAGCATTTGACTTATTATTTAGAAGCCTATTTGGATATGGTACTCTAGGCTTATAAGGTTGCTCATCTACCTTTTCTTTCCCCTTGGCTTTGGAAGTGGATGGCTCTGTACTAGAGGATGGGTTGTCAAAAGTTGGTGACATTGGGACATGAGGAGTTTGCTTTGGTACTGGATGAGATTGTGGACTAGAAACCTTATTGTCAACTTGTTTACCAGATCTCAGGGTATGAATGGCATGACAGTGACTGGGTCCTGAATTTTCAACTTTGGGATTTAGCAATGGCTGGCTTAAGAACAGTACTTTTTGATTCTCAGCCAATTGCTTGATCTGGACCTTCATTTCATTCAACTCCTGTTGCTGGTTCTTTGTTAAGGTTTCTATCATTTGTTTCAACTCAGATATTTTAGAATTATTTGGGGTGGATGTTGAGGATATGGAGATTGGAACTGTGATTGGTAATATGGTGGTGGGTCCTGATATGACTGTGGTGGACTTTGAGATGGATGAATATACAGTGAATTCTGATCGAAACTGGATGGATGAAACTGAGCATTGTACAGATGTGGAAGTGGTGGCATATGATGCTCAGTACCAGACTGACTCCATGGAAAATTTGGATGGTTCTGCCATCCTGAATTGTAAGTATTGGAGTATGGGGGTCTGGTAAATGCTGCATTCATGTTCTCCTGAAATGGGGGCTGATATAATGGACACTCCTCAACAACATGGCTAAGGTCTTGACATTTGGTGCAACCTGGTCTAATCAAAGGCAATGGGTTGACCTGGTTGACCACAGAATTCCCTATTGACTCAAGCAACTCTATCCTCTTCATTAATTGTGTGATCTTGGTTTCTGAAGCTAGAGAGGATTCTTTGGATTGTGTACCAGTTCTGGAAGTGGTGGGAGTCGGTTTATCAGGGCATGACTCCCACTGAATGGTTTTCTCAGCTAGGGTTTCAAAGAGATCCCACCCCTGATGTTCATCTTTCTTCAGAAATTCCCCTTGGCACATGGATTCTAAAAGTGTTTTCGTTTGGTAATCTAATCCATCATAGATAATCTGGCATAGCCGCCATTTCTCTATGCCGTGATGGGGACATAGGGCTAAGAGGTCTTTGAAACGCTCAAGATATTTCCAGAAAGGTTCATTTTGTTCTTGCTTGAATTGCATTATGTTTTTTCTCATGAGGGCTGTTTTGTGGATAGAATAGAATTTCCTAAGAAAGACCTTAACAAAATCATCCCATGAAGATATGGAACTGACAGGAAGACTATAAAGCCATTTCTTAGCTAAATCCTTAAGTGCAAACGGTATGAACCGTAACCTAACAGCATCCTCAGAAAGTTGGGATATTCTCATCATTTGGCATACCTCTTCAAACTCACGAATAAAGAGGTACGCGTCCTCAGACTCAAGACCATGGAATCGGGGAAGTGTACTAATGAATTGTGGTTTCAGCTCAAAATGATTTCCATTAGGCTCGGGAGAAGAATGCATGAAGGAATGGAGGTGCGAATCGGATAGAATCGATCTTGAAGTGAGACGTTGTTGGTCATGATGTGAAGTGGTTGTGTATGTGCAAGTGTAGAATTAGGATCACAAAACCACTGTCGTATATACAATCACAAACAACGTACACCGATCACACCAGTGAAAAAGAAAAAATAACAAACAACAAAAGAAAAAATCAATCCAAGCTTGTCTAGGGTTTCTGGTCCTAGGTGACTCCTAAATAGACTGTCCACAGGAGGTTTGGTGTGGACTCTGACTATAAGCAAATCAGCCAGGGAAGGGTAAGGTTGGTGGGAGGTTTTCCGTCCGGAGACGTTCCTTAATTAAGTAACCAGCAACCTTCGGGCTTTCGGCCCTCAACCCCTTTCCTAGACACTGATTTTACAGAAGTCAATTTCCAACACTTTTCCCCCTTAGGAAAATCTCCTAATGAGTCCGAGATGTCCCTAGGGCCAACGTCTATCAATTTTTAGTTACAAGCTTGGATTGTGAGTACGTGGGGAAATGATTTTCGGGCTAAGGAAGGGGTGATAAAATCCCCACCTTATCTTATTTACGGGATATGCCCTTAAAGTAAATTCGTGCAAGTGTACGATTAAAGATAACAAGGATACACTCAAAGCATGAAAATCAAGCAAGAGTTTGTCCTAGTCTATATGCTATGCGAACACGTACCTTGTCCCACGCGCTCTTCAACAGTAAAAGTAAAGAATTGAAAGACACGTGCCTAAAATGCAAATGTCTAACAATTATTATCAATTACAACCAATTTTTTTACTGTTGAATTAATTTATCAGGTATATGATGCAGAATACAGGAAATGAAGTATAGAAGCAGATGTAACTTGCAGAGCAGAAGCCCCTGCAAAAATTTTGTCAGTAGTTCTCTCTGTTGTGCCGCGTTTCCACGGCAATTCTTGTGGATCCGCGGCACTCCAGAGGGATCCTGGGCTCTGCTTTCTTGAGCAGAGTCCCAGGTCCACTTATATGTTTCTGCTGTAGATATTTTCCTGTTTTCTTCTCCTGTCACCTGCAACAGAGAAGAAGAATCGTTTAGTTTCTCACTTTTAAAAATACCGTCGCTCTCCCCGGCAACGGCGCCAAAAATTGATTGTTTGTAAACAAGGTACGTGAAGTTAATTGCACAAGATTTAGGTATTAAAGAGATGGTTTATGGTTTAGAGTTCACCTTTGATCTTGTTCACTTCGAATATGTGATTGATATACCTTGTTCCAATCTTTCCGCTATAGCATAAAGCTATACCGAGTCGAACCACAAGGAGAGCTAGAGTAGAATCGTTACGATACTAGTGAGAAGAGAAAACGAGACTTCTTCTTTGCTTTTAAAAGAATAAAGAATCAAAAGAAAAACAAATCAAAGAATTGGTGTCTATGTTCATGGTGGAAATCGGGAGAAATCAAGATCGGGATTGGATTTGAACTAACAACTAAAAAGAAAGTAAAATTGAAGAAAACTTGAATGAAATAAAACCATGACTAGCTAACCTTAACTACCTTGCTAAAGACTTACTAAACTCCGTGATAGTGATGCGTGCCTCATGTTGATTCATCGGCATGGATGTGTCTTGCTTGTGGTCTAATTACCTTCTCACATGGATGATGGGGATTCATTCTTGGACTTGTCTTGTAGCCTCCATAGATGGTCATAGGCCTACAAATAGACTTTCACTAATGGAATCAAAAGAGCTACACTCAAGGGATGCAAATGAAGAACATACAACATTCACTAATGGAAGTAGTGAAGTTATACATCAAATAGCATATTGGTGCTTCCATCTCCATGTTCCATCAAGGCACTAGTTCGAAGACTAGGCTCCAAGTGAGGCACACATGAATCATATGGAGAATTACAACAAGATCTTGCAAAGAAATGAAAAGAAACCCATCGGAGAAGAGAAAACCATACAAATTGCAAGATGAAGTAAAGCAATCACCCATGAGTTAGAAGCTAGCAAGGTAGTGGTTAGCTAGTTCATGGAGAAAGAATTAGCTACACACCATTACAAAAGAAAAGCTAAACATGAATTAAATTGCAAGAAATTAACAAAACAAGTAAGGAAAAGAAAACAAACTAGAATCAAGCTCAAGTAGAGTAGATGAGAATGGATCAATCCTTGTATAGCTCCAAGTTGTCACTCCTTGTTGATACAAGCTCTCTCTCTCATACAACTCTCTCTTGCAATGAAATCTAGGGAGAAGAAGATCATAGAGAGCTAAAAATCCTAAAGAAAACCTATCAAAATACAAAACTATGAACTAAGCTCCCTCTCTTCTCTGATCAGTCTCAGCTCGCAGGTGAGGGTCCAGTATTTATAGCAGAAATGAGAAGCTTCTGGAGAGTAGTTTGTTGCCACAAAATTCGGGGCTTAACAACCCTAAGATTGCCGCGGATTGCCGCGGGATCGCCGCGGATTCTGGGCCGTTGGATCGGATCTTTCTGGTGGAGATCAGTTACAAGGTTGTTGGCCACGTGGACCACTTGGATTCTCTGTTTGTTGCGCGGATCTCTCTAGATCTGAATTGAGATTTGGCTTTATCTTTAATCTTTTAATTAATCACCTTAATTATTGCTAATTAAGGTAATTAATTGGCTAACTCTCCTTTAAGTATGTACCTGCAAATAAGTAGAGAAGAGGAGTAAAAATCACATATTTATTTGTAATATGCATGGGGATTATGATGTAAAATATGCAATATTGGATACCAATCAGTCTTCATGCAAAATTCTATTATGAGTCGTTTATGTTTGAGATATGAATGTATACTTTTAGTTTCGACAAAACATACATATACTTTGAACCTTATTTAATTTTGATGAAAATTTTAGTTTTGATGATTTTCATATTTTTTAAAAAAGATTTTCATGTTTGTTTTGAGTCTTATTATTTATTTCATGAATTTGTTGTTCATATGATTTTTTTACACTCACATTTTTATGTTTACCCATGACTCTATTTTATTAGCACATTTTTGAGTTTTATAGACCTTGAGTGACAACTCTTATGTGATATGCATATTTCATGGATACATTTGTGCTTTATTCTATTGCTTGAAGGATTTCGTACTAATTTTTAAAATTATCTTAAAACTAGTTTCATTATTCTTCAATTGATAGAGTTTTTCAAATATGTTAAATTATTGTCAAATCATATTTTTTTTGATAACCCCTACCATCTAAGGGGGTTGGTTGGGCGACCATGTCATGTGTGTCTTATTGAAAATCTATTTAACATGTGTATGAAAGGGTGAATTGTTATATACATAATTTTCATGATCTATTCATTTCGTATAATCATGCTAGTTTACTATATATGTATTAATCAAATTTTAAGTGGTATTTTCATTTTTATACATGTATATGCTTTAGATTGTGCTTATTTTATAATGCCATACATTTTTTAAAAGCACAAACTGTTTATGCTAAGCTTGACTTTATTCTAAATGATAATTGGTATCTTTATAAGCTTATGTATTAATTTCAATTGGTATTTTTTTGGTATTAAAATGCACTTCATGTTTCACCTTCAATTGGTATCAAAATCTACTATTGGTATCTTAATAATTTTTGTTTATCTACAAGTGGTACCAACATCTGTTTTATCACTTACTACTTGATTTAATCTGGCATCAAAATTTATTTTGTTGACTTCAAGAAATTTCAAAATTTTATTTTAAGTATTATCAAAAAATTTCAAAATTTGTTTGATATGTATTACCTATATGTAAGGGGAGCTTAACATCTCCTCTATATAATTCATGTTGAGTGTATTTTACATATTGAGGACTTGACGTCTCTTCTTTATGTGTACACTTGTGTAGGGGAGCTGAACATCTCTGTCTATACATTATATATTATGCTTATATTGGTTAGGGTTTAGTCATTCCTTCTCCATGTAATGCATGTATGCAGGGGGAGCTAACTAATGTCTTTCCTCTTCATGAATGTATATCGCATATATATTTATATTGTTTATTTATTTTCACCCCTTTGTTGATGAATTGACAAAAAGGGGGAGAAGAATTTAGAGAGATTATATATGCATGTTTAATATTTGTTGTTTATGCATATATATATTTGTTTTGTTTATAAACTTTTATTAAATATCCTTATTATTTTTGCTATACATGAGTTAAGGGGGAGTTTTTATGAAGTTTATCTTTAATCCATGCATATATAACTTCATGAGTTTTGTCATCAAAAAGGGGGAGATTGTTGGTCCAAAGGCCCATCACTCTAGTTTTGATGATGATTAACTCATATAGTTATAGTACTAATGATCTTGTTGTTGACACTCTAAAAAAGACAAGATTCCTGACTGACCTGAACAATGTCTAAACTTGTTGATATTTACAAAAGACAAGTGACAGACAAGCTGACGACCAGTTCTGTACCCATCTCCGAGGGACAAATCAGCAACTTGGACTCTACTGATCCAGTAAAGCAGACAGTGAGCCCAGATTGTCTTTTAAGAGACCTAAGCAGGTCTAAGATGCTAGATTAGCTCAACACTTAGCATCACATGAGCCCAAGGGGATAGCCTCACCTGAGAGGCTAAGTTTGTCCAACGTTGCCTTGGAGCCGTTCAAAGCTCCACCAGGGAGCTAACTTACAGCTTCTCCTGAAGTGCTCAGTTAACTCTGCAGAGAGTTAGCTTCGCTCGAAGTCACACTCAACCGCGCAGAAGGATGTTTGGTAGCTTCGCCACATATGTTTATCCAGCTCCGCTGAAGAGCTTTCTTCTGACTTCGCCAGATGCTCCTTCCAGCTCCGCTGCGATCTCGACGCGGCAACTCCGCTCCGGGTCTTTCATGGCCACCTTTGACCAATTAAATCTCCAGATGAGATCAAATCTATTCAAGATCAAATCTAATCAGATCAAATCTGAGATCAAATTTGGCAGTTGTTTACCATAATCTCTTGACTCTCCTAAAACAAGTAAGAAGATCAGGGGAGATCTTTTAATTATTTAGAAAGAATCAAAACAGATCAGGAGATCGACGCTACCTGCTATTCCTAACTTCGCAGAAGCTGATTCTAGCCTCGCAGCAAGGCTACTTTCCAGAGTTAAACAGATTGACTCAATCTATTTCAGATTTTCAAGGGACAATTATACCCCTACTCTCCCTATAAATAGCCCACCAGAGACACACACAGAAAAAGGTGCACAGGCAGAGAGGATAACACACGCACAGAGAGCTAAACAGAGATCTATTCTCTTGCTTCTAAGAATTCAGAGAACTATTTCTCTAATCTGGGTGCTGATATCCTAAGATCTTCCTCCCTCTCAAGGAATCTCTGAAACCAGGCGAGAAGGAATTCCCAAGTGGAGGAAGTTTGAGAAGTAACAAGAGGGTTCTACCAACCTTCTGTTCTCCGATTCCCCGAACCAGGCGAGAAGGGATTCCCATCGATCGCATCGTCAAAGGGACAAAGTGGTCGCGCGCTGACCATACTCCTATCGGCACACTTCTCCAGAATCTCAGAGGAGATCTACTTGTAATCTTTTTTTAGAATACTTGTAATTTAGCTCCTCGACCCCTTTTTTTGTAAGTTTTCCCCTTTGCAAAATCAATGGAAAACAAGATGGCGACTCCACTGGGGATCGAATTCTCCACTGTTGAGAATCAAGTGTCGTAATGCGACGAACAGACCTTCGGGTCTACCTCTGAATTCAAGAAAGCTGGTGTGGCCAGAGCTCCTCTGGCTAAATCTTCGAAGCAAGTCTCTGTGGAGATAGATGAGGCTCTCTGCGAGCCTACCACGGTCCTCTGGCGCAACAAGGAAGCAGGCCCGCAATGCAAGATTCAGAATCTTCAGCCTGTCACCTTCGAAAACCTAGTCGTTCACTTCGACCAAGGAAAATTTGAAGAACTCCTCTCTAGGGTTGGTCTAATGCTCCATGCACGAAAGAATAGAAAGGTCTCGATGGCCAAGGTTTCAGAGCAGAGACCGGAAGCAGAATCCTTCCAACACCTCTCAACCTCGCGTGTGGCTAGTCAGGTTCCCTGCGAACATAAGTCTCCTTTTTCAAAGCAGATGTAGAGGCCAAAGCAGAAGGCTCTGTATGAAGCTCCAGGCGTAGCTACGCCGCAAGTTCATCTCTCTCGCGAAGAAAAAGGCAAGGTGCCTGCCTGCTCCGTCAAGACTGTCAGCCGCGAAGTTACGACGACAACCATGCCTTCGCCTAATTCAGGAGCAGTAACTCCTCGCGCCAGCCTCGTTCTTATGAGCAAAGCTACTAATACAAAAACTCAGGGTACGCATGATGTTCGCACCCGCGAAGTTGGAACCAAAGTACCACAGTATGCTAAACTCGCTCTTTGCAGCGAAGCTAAGGGATTGCCCCTAAGTGCTGATAGCAGTGCTTATGCAGATTTAGCGCCCAAGGGCACTTCCAAAGCTTTTAGCCGCAAATTTAGAGCCAAAGCACTATCTAGGGCTAATCACCTTCGCAGCAACATAGCGGATAAAGCACCACAGCGTGCTTCGCTCTCTAGTTCATCAAGCACTAAGCTCGCCCTTTGCAGCGGAGCTAAGGGATCGTCCCTAAGTGTTGATAGTGGTGCTTATACAGCTTCAGCACCCAAGGACATTCCCAAGGTTCTTAGCCGCGAAGTTAGGGCTAAAGCACTATTTAGTGCTAAGTACCTCTGCGGTGATGAAAAGAACAGAACATCATTCTATGCGCAATCCAACAGACCCTCTGCGCTGGATCATTAGGCCCAACTGGGTCTGACTTGCGGGAATTCTTGACAAGCAAACGGAAGTCGGAATATTTTCAAACTTCTCCCTCCTGTTGTCAACAAGTGGGATGTCAGTTGGTGACACTCCACTCAGTCCATTGCCGGATAGGACCAATCCCCGCCACTCCTCCAGGCCAACGATCAGTTTTTGATCAATTATCGGTGCAAGCTCCGGTGAAACATCACAAAAGGAGCATATTGCAAGATCTGCCCTCTGCATCCGTTAACATTATCGGAAGGGGACGAGAGCTGCGTAGGGGCAGACGAGCGTCGCACGACACTCCCTATAGTTCCCCAGATCTGGATTATAACCCGGGCCTTGGCGAAGTCTTGGTACATGAAGAAGGTTCTTCCGAAACACCAGATCTAGGGTTGCAATACCCTACAATTATGAGCAGCCATCTTCCTCAACTGCAGTAACCTCACCAGAACTAATGAAAGGATTAGTCCATTGGTCTGATGAAGAGGACGAAGACAGTGGGTATACCTCTTCGGCAACAGTCAGCTCGGTACGAACGGATAGAGTATCAGTGAATATGGCTGATAACGGTAATGATGACCTTCGTCGACGATTGGAAGCTCAGGAGCAAACTTCCAAGACCCAGTAAGAAGCTTTGGACAACATTTAACAGATGCTCGCTCAACTCCTCAATAACCGGAATAACAATGATACTGGGAGTAACCATGATGAGGAAGAACATCTTAGCAATGAACAACCAAAGACTGAGAAGTCAAAGGAGAGTTCTTCTTTAGACGCTGAAGTTCTTAAAGGCATCCAAGCTCAAATTGCATCCCTATCTCAGAGGGATGAACTAAAGAAAGTAGGGGCAGTCCGTCCTTACCCGCTGGAATGGGATTCAGTATCATACCCACCAAAGTTCAAACCACCAACGTTACATACGTACGATGGTAAGAGCTCGCCAAACCAGCACAGCTACTATTTTCGGTCTCAGACCGGTAATGTTATAGACAATGATGCTATCATGGCCAGACTGTTCATTGGCACCTTAAAGGGGGTAGCATTTGACTGGTTCTGAAGTCTCTCTCTGGGCTCTGTCAATTCCTAGATCGACCTGAAAACCCGATTTCTTTCTCATTTCTATGAGGACGATACCGAGGTAACCATGGACAAACTTCTCTCTACCGTACAGAAGAAGGGTGAATCTGTCCGTGACTACATTGAGCGGTTCAGAAACTTGTCTTTGATGTGCCCAGCAGGGATGCCATTACCCATGCTCTTACAGACGTGTAGGCACAACTTCTTAGACCAGGTAGAAATTCGCATTGGAGCTGTCAAAGCCCATACCTGGAAAGAACTGGTCGAGCAAGCTGAGATAGCCGAAAAGTCGGCTAAAAAGTTCGAACCATCCACCCCTAAAGGCAAATGGGGTATGAGTAATAAAGGACGTGGCGATATGGCATAGTCTTCTCAAGCCAAAGGGAAAGAGACTATGTCCGTCGAATTATCAGGGGATGTTCAGTCAAAGGCCAAGAAGAGCGGCTTCAATAATCAGGAGTCTAAGTTTCCTCCGAAGTAGTACTCCTTCAAAGACGATCAGGTGGTCACAATATTCCATTTACTCCACAAAGGGAATAAAATGAAGCTGCCAGATGCTTGTTGACACTTAAAAAAGACAAGATTCTTACTGGCCCGAACAATGTCTAAACTTGTTGACATTTACAAAAGACAAGTGACAGACAAGCTGAAGACCAGTTTTCACTCATCTCCGAGGGACAAGGAAGCAACTTGGACTCCACTGATCCAGCAAGCAGACAGTGAGTCCGGATTATCTCTAAATAGACCTCAGCAGGTCTAAGATGCTAGCACTTAGCATCACATGAGCCTAAAGGGATAGCCTCGCCTGAGAGGCTAAGATCATCCAACTTCGCCTTGAAGCCATTCAAAGCTCCGCCAGGAAGCTAACTCATAGCTTCGCCTGAACTGCTGAAGCGCAACTCCGCAGAGAGAGTCAGCTCCGCCTGAAGCCACACGCAATTGCGCAGAAAGGGTATGCGGTAGCTTCTCCACAGACGACATCTAGCTCCGCTGAAGAGCTTTCTTCAGACTTCGCCAGATACTGCCTCCAGCTCCGCTGTGAGTTCAAAGCGGGCAGCGCCGCTGCTAGTTTGCTATGGTCAACCTTTGACCAATCAAATCTAATCAGGATCAAGATTAAATCCAATCAAGATCAAATCTGAGATCAAATTTGGCAGTTGATTGCCACAATCTCTTGACTCTCCTAAAACGAGTAAGAGGATCAGGAGAGATCTTTCAACTATATGGAAAGAATCAAAACGGATCAGGAGGATCAACCGACTTGCCATTTCTAGCTTCGCAGAAGCTGATCCTAGCCTCGCAGCAAGGCTACTTTCCAGATTTAAACAGATTTGATTCAATCTGTTTCTATACTTTCAAGGGACAATTATACCCTTGCTCTCCTTATAAATAGCCCACCAGAGGCACAAGGAGAAAAGACCACGGACATGTGCAAGAGAGGACTCCATAAGCAGAGACTTCTTCACGACGCACCATGTGCACAAGAATTCAGAGACTTTTAGAGAATTGCTTCTCTAATCAGGGTACTGATACCCTAATACCTTCTTCTCAAGGAATCTCCAGAACCAGACGAGAAGGAATTCCTAATTGAAGGCGGTTTTGAGAAGTAGAAAGAGGGTTCTACCAACCCTCTGTTCTCTGATTCCCCGAACCAGGCGAGAAGGGAATCTCATCGCTCGCATCGTCAAAGGGACAAAGTGGTCGCGCGCTGACCAGACTCCTATCGGCACACTTCTCCAGAATCTCTGAGGAGATCTACTTGTAATCTTTTAGAATACTTATAATTTAGCTCCTCAACTTTTTATTGTAAGTTTTCCCCTTTGCAAATCAATGAAAAACAAGATGGCGACTCCGCTGGGATTAAATTCTCCACTGTCGAGAATTAAGTGTCGCAATGCGACGAAAAGGCCTTCGGGTCTAACTTTGAATTCAGAAAAACCGGTGCAGCCAGAGCCTCTCTGGCTAAATCTTCAAGGAAAGTCTCTGTAGAGATAGAAAAAGTTCTCTGCGAACCTACTGCGGTTCTCTGGCGCAACAAGGAAGCACACCCACAGTCCAAGTCCTTCACTTTCGAGAACCTGGTCGTTCAATTCGACCAAGGAAGCTTTGAAGAAGTCCTCTCTAGGGGTGGTCTAATGCTTCGAGCACGGAAGCATAGGAAGGTCTCCACGGCTAAGGTTTCAGAACAGAAACCAGAAGTAGAATTCTGCCAACACCCTTCAGCCTCGCGTGTGGCTAATCAGGTTCCTTGCGAACCTAAGTATCCTCTGTCAAAGCGGATGTGGAGGCCTAAACAGAAGTCTCTGGGCAAAGCCTCAGGCGTAGCTACGCCAAAACCACGTCTCTCTCGCGAAGAAAAAGGCAAGATGCTTGTCTGCTCCAACAATGCTGCCAGCCGCGAAGTCACAACGGCAATCATACCGTCGTCCAATTCAAGAGCAGCAACACCTTGTGCCGGCCTCGTTCTCATGAGCGAAGCTACTGTACCACAGCGTACGCGCAGGGTTCATGGCCGCGAAACTAGAGCCAAAGTACTATCCAAGGCTAATCGCCTTCGCAGCAGCATAGCGGGTAAAGCACCACAGCGTGCTCCGCTCTCCAGTTCGTCAGGCGCTAAGCTCGCGCTTTGTGGCGAAGCTAGAACTGAAGCACTATTCAGTGCTAATCCCTTCTGCGGGGATAAAAGGAGCAGGATATTGTCCTATGTACGATCCAAAAGAGCCTCTGCGCTGGATTGTTTAGGCCCAAGCTAGTCTGATTTGCGGGAATTGTTGACAATTAAACAAACCTCTTCCTCCTGTTGTCAACAAGTGGGATGTCAGTTGGTGACAGTCCACTCGATCCATTGCCGGCTAGCACCAATCTTCGCCACTTCTCCAGGCCGGCGATCAGTTTTTGATCGGCTGTCGGTGTAAGCCCCGATGAAGCATCGCGAAAGGAGCGTCTCGCGAGATCCACCCTCTGCATCCGTCAACATGACCGGAAGAGGACGAGAGTTACGCAGGGAAAGACAAACATCTGATGACACCCCCTACAGCTCCCGAGATCCAGATTACAGCCCAGGCTTAGGAGAAGTCTTGGTGCATGAAGAAGGTGTTTTCTGAAACACCAGATCTAGGGTGGCGATACCCTACAGTTATGAACAGCCTTCCTCCTCAACGATCCTAGCCTCGCCGGAGCCCAGGGGATCACTCCAACTAACGGATGAAGAAGACGAAGACAGTGGGTACGCCTCTTCGGCAACAGTTAGCTCAGTGCGAACAGACAGAGCATCAATCAACATGGCTGATAATGTTAACGACGACCTCCGTCGGCGTTAACATTATCAGCCATATTGATTGATGCTCTGTCTGTTCGCACTCCGTCGGCGTTTGGAAGCTCATGAGCAAACTTCCAAGACCCAGCAAGAAGCTCTGGACAACATTCAACAAATGCTTGCTCAACTCCTCAGCAATCGGAATAACAATGATGCTGGGAGTAATCATGATGAGGAGGAACATTTTAGCAATGATCAGCCAAAGACGGAGAAATCTAAGGAGGGTTCTTCTTTAGACGCTGAAGTCCTTAAGGGCTTCCAAGCTCAAATTGCATCCCTAACTCAGAGGGATGAATTAAAGAAAGTAGGGGCAGTCCGTCCTTACCCATTGGAGTGGGATTCAGTGCCATACCCACCGAAGTTCAAACCACCAACTTTGCATACGTATGATGGTAAAAGTTCACCAAATCAGCACATCTACTATTTCTGGTCTCAGACTGCTAATGTTATAGGCAACGACGCCATCGTGGTTAGGCTGTTCATTGGCACCTTAAAGGGGTGGCATTTGACTGGTTCTGAAGCCTCCCTCCGGGCTCTGTCAATTCCTGGATCGACCTGGAAACCCGATTCCTCTCTCGTTTCTATGAGGACGATACCGAGGTAACCATGGACAAGCTCCTCTCCACCATGCAGAAGAAGGGCGAATCTATCCGTGACTACATTGAGCGGTTTAGAAACTTGTCTTTGATGTGCCCAGCAGGGATGC
Organism: Agave tequilana; assembly: GCA_038442645.1. Lineage (NCBI taxonomy): Eukaryota > Viridiplantae > Streptophyta > Magnoliopsida > Asparagales > Asparagaceae > Agave > Agave tequilana. Next base: position 76,393 of record JAVJIF010024308.1, on the reverse strand, counting down.
CATTACCTATGCTCTTACAGACGTGCAGGCACAACTTCTTGGACCACGTAGAAGTTCGTATGGGGGCTGTCAAAACTCACACCTGGAAGGAATTAGTCGAGCAAGCTGAGATAGTCGAAAAGTCGGCTAAAAAGTTCGAACCATCCGCCCCCAAAGGCAGATGGGGTATGAACAATAAAGGACGTAGCGACATGGCGCAGTCTTCTCAAGCCAAAGGGAAAGAGACTATGTCCGTAGAATTATCCGGGGACGTGCAGTCGAAGGCCAAGAAGAGCGGTTTCAATAATCAGGAGTCTAAGTTTCCTCCAAAACAGTACTCCTTCAGAGACGATCAGGTGGTCACGATATTCTATTTTCTCCACAAAGGGAATAAAATGAAGCTGCAGATGCTCGGCATCCCAATGAGATAGGACGCACAAACGACCCCAAATACTGTCTCTATCACAGGATGATTCACCATCCTACCGACAAGTGCTATGTCCTCAAAGATAGAATTCAAGCCTTGGTCGACGCCGGAGTCCTGACACTAAAGTCAGAGCAGAAGAAAGTCACTGCCAATATGGTGACCCTCAAGTTCGGCAAAACCCCAAAGGTCACAGTTCCTGATGGGACTTATCCAGTCCCTGCGCCACGGTTGGAAGTCAAGCATCCTCCAGCTAAAACTCAAGATAATAAGGGTCTTGTTCCCTTAACATTGAAAACAGGAGAAGTCATGTGGATACACCCAGACCTCGTCCAAGATGTACAGTGGGATTCAAAGAAGCCCAAGTCAAAGGGCAAATCTTGCAATGTCATCTCCATCCTGCCAGATGACGACAATCTTACGTCAGCTTCCCTCAGTGATTCAGAAGGAGAAAAGCATGCTTGCACAACGCAGGCCGACGTACCTCAGCCGACGGGCACCCGATCTGGAAAATCATACTTAAGGCAGTATGAGAAGTCTACTGACGAGATACAACAGCAAACAACGTCAGTACAAATACCAGTATCCGCTCCAGTTCCAACCAAGGGAAAGGAGAAGCCAAAGGAAGTCTGGTTCGACCATGTCCTGAAGAAGCCTTCAGGCCCAGGGCTTGACACGCCCTTTGATTGTTACACATATTTGCATTTTATACCACCTTTATACCTTGCATATTGTATATTAAATATGATTTTTAACCCATGTTTTCTCTAATTTTGCAGATCTCCACTTTAAAGAAGAAAAGCAATTAACCACCTTAATTAGTGATAATTAAGGGGGTTAATTAAAAATTAGCCAAAGATCAAACCAGATCTCACCAAGATCTGAGCGCCAACTGCAAAATCCAACCAGTCCACGTGGCCAACGACCTAACCACCAAATCGCACCAGAAAGATCCGAGCCAACGGCCCAGATCTGGCGGCAATCGCGCGGCAGGGCGCGGCAATCCCAGGGCCGTTGAGCCTCGGATTTCGTGCCAACGGATAAGATCTCGTGGGATTCTCAAAAGTGCCTATAAATAGCTGGTCAGAGATCTGCGCGAGTCCCAGTGAAAGGAGAGGGAAAATTTGGGATTAGTTGTAATTTTGTTTTAGGTTTTTAGCTTCCCTCTCTTTCCTCCTTGATCTCTAGCTAAATTGAGAGAGAGTTCTTCACTTTGAGAGTTTGTAATCAAGACTTGTGACAACCTTGAAGCAAAGATTCAATGGAGCTCTCATCTTCTTTTTACTAGAATTGAGTATGCTTTCTCTTCTTATGCTTTTAATTCTTGCATTCAATTTCTAGTTCTAGTTTAATTCTAGTTGAGTTGTTTAGATCTTTGATTTCCATGGAGTATTATAGCTTTCTTGTTAGTGTAATGGAAGGCTAATTTCTTGAATGCATGGCTAGCTAAAGCTCACCTAGCTACTACTAGCTCTAGTTGATTGTATACTTCAATTCTTGCATTGTTTCATGTTTCTTGTAAATTCTGATGGAGTATGTTGTATCCTTTGGTGATTGCTTGTAAGATCTCTAGATGAATGGAGTATCTCTTATAAAGAGCATTTGATTGGATCAAAAGGATGGATTACCATTGGTTGTGTCACTTGAGTAGCAAGATCAACTCAAGCACTTCAAGCTAACTTTGTAGTTAAGCTTTGAAGTCCAAAAGAGTTTGATTCTTCTAACCTTTGCACTAAATGAGTACCAATCCTATATTTCCTCATTGTACACCTAGTAAGAGAACTTAGTATTCAAGAAGAGGCTTCTAGCTAACTAACCAAAAGGAACACTAAGTCTTCAAGAAAGAATACCACACACTTGAACAAGCAAGCCATTCTCAATTGTCTATGATTCTTGATGAGACAATATTGCAATCAACAATAGAGGTAGTATGTTAGCAAGGAGGTTGAGTAATGCTAGCCATGCATCTTTCTAATCAAGAGAATCAACACATTTCATTTTAGCATTCTTTTCTTTTCTTTACTTCAACACACTTCATTCACTTCATTTCACTTCTTTTTCACAATGCACCACCACCAATCCACATTTCTTGTATATTGTTTTCTCTTGTGTGATTAACAAAGAAGAGTATTGTTTCTTGTCTCACTAGTATCGTGAAAGCTTCTACGCTTGCTCTCCTCGTGGTACGACTCGATATAGCTACTCACTATAACGAAAGATTGAAACAAGGTATAATAATCATATATTCGAAGTAAACAAGATCAAAGGTGAATTCTAAACTCTAAACCATCTCTTAAATACCTGATTCTTGTATAATTAACATCATATACCTTGTGAATTTCAATCAATTTTTGGCGCCGTTGCCGGGGAGAGCAACGGTATTTTTACAAGTGAGAAACTAAACAATATATCTTCTCTGTTGCAGGTACAGGTTGAAGATTCAGAAAACTTTGCACAGCAGAATCATATAAGCGGACCTGGGCCTCTGCTCTCGAAAGCAGAGACCAGGATCCCTCCAAAGTGCCGCGTTTTCCTGGATTTTGCCGTGGAAACGCGGCACAGAGGAGTTCACTACTAACCTGTTTTCTGCAGGGCTTGTTGCTTTGCTAAAAACTGCTGCCTACATACCTGAAATCTTGTATTCTTCACCTGATATTTGCTAATCAACAGTAAAAGATTTGGTGATTAATTGATAAAAATTGTTTAGACATATTGTATTATAGGCACGTGTCTTTCAATTTCTTTCAATTTACTGTTGAAGAGCGCGTGGGACAAGGTACGTGAAGCATAGCATATAGACTAGGGCTCACTCGTTGTATGATTTAATTCCGCTTTGAGTGATTCTTGGTTGTTTACATCGTACACTTGCACGAATCAACGTTAAGGGCAAATCCCATAACAAAGATAAGGTGGGGATTTTATCACCCCTTCCTTAGCCCACAAACCATTTTCCCCACGCATTCACTATCCTAAGCTTCTAATTAAAATTGCTAGACGTTGGCCCCTAGGGACATCCGGACTCACTTAGGAGATTTTCCTAAGGGGGAAAAGTGTTGGAAATTGACTTCCGTAAAATCGGTGTCTAGGAAAGGGGTTGAGGGCCGAAAACCCGAAGGGCGGTGGTTACTTAATTAAGGAACGTCTTCGGACGGAAAACCTCCCACCAACCTTACCCTTCCCTGGCCGATTTGCTTATAGTCAGTGTCTGCACCGAACCTCCTGTGGACAGTCTATTTAGGAGTCACCTAGGACCAGAAACCCTAGAAGCTTGGATTGATTTTTTTTTTTTTTTCTTGATTGTGATTTTTCATTTTCCGACTGTGTGAAAGGTGCACGTTGGTTGTGTATTTGTATGCGTGAGTGGTATCGAGAACCAATTTCTTCTAGACTTGTGAGAACTTCTACACTGTCTCACACAACACCACTCAACACAACCATGACGAATAACGTGTCGCTGCAGGACAAGTTCTATCCGATCCGCACATCCATTCCATCCTGCATTCTCCTCCCAAACACGAATGACAATAATTTTGAGTTGAAACCACAGTTTATAAACACTCTACCACGATTTCACGGATTAGAATCTGAGGATGCTTACATCTTCATACGAGAGTTTGAAGAAGTATGCCTCATGATGAGGATTTCCCAGTTAAGTGAGGATGCTGTGAGACTTAGATTTGTCCCATTTGCACTAAAGGATATTGCGAAGAAATGGCTGTACAGTCTTCCTGCCAGTTCAATTTCTTCATGGGATGAGTTCGTTAAGGTCTTCCTTAAAAAATTCTACCCCATCCATAAGACAGCCATCATGCGCAAAAATATTATGCAATTCAAACAAGAGCCCAATGAGCCATTCTGGAAGTATTTGAGCGCTTTAAGGACTTAGTAGCCCTGTGTCCCCATCACGGTATAGAGAAGTGGCGCCAATGCCAGATTATATATGATGGGCTGGACTATCAGACTAAGACTCTCCTTGAAACCATGTGTCAAGGAGAATTTCTTAAAAAGGATGAAGACCAGGGCTGGGACCTTTTTGAGGCTTTAGCGGAGAAAACTATCCAGTGGGAATCCTGCTCTGAGAAACCCACACCAACAACTTCCAGATCTGGTTTACATTCTATAGGATCCTCAATAGCTGCTGAAGCTAAGATCACTCAGTTGATGAAGAGGATTGAATTGCTGGAATCAAGGGAAAATTCTGTCGTTAGTCAAGTCAACCCTTCATCAGTAGGTAGCCCACCACATATGGCTAGCTCTGCACCTATAATTCACCCGGGTTGTACTTTTTGCCATGATCTGAATCATGTGTTGGAAGAGTGTCCTGTGTATTACTCTCAAAATTTTCAGGAGAGTACGAATGCAGCGTATTCCAGACCTTCATACAATCCTTATTCTAAGACCTACAATCCAGGGTGGCGCAACCATCCTAATTTCTCTTGGAGTCAGTCTGGTCCCGAGCAGTCAAGACAATCATTCCCACATCAACAATATCCTGCTCAGGCACATCCACCTACTTACCATCAGAATCCACCAAATTTCAATTCATATCAGAGTCCACCCAGATTCCAATCATTCCATAATTCTGTGCCATATCAAGCTAATTTTCCACCCCCATACCAGAATCATCCACCACCCAATCCTTCAGATAAGAAAATCTCTGAGTTGGAGAAGATGATAGAGACTTTGTCCAAAACCCAAGCCGCAATGATGAATAATCAGCAGCAGGACATGAATAAGTTACAAATCCAAATAGGACAGTTGGCTAATTCCTTGACTGAAAGGCAAAAAGGAATGCTGCCTAGCCAACCTGTGCCTAATCCCAGAGCCCATTTTCCTCTACATGAAGTTGAAGACCTAGGCCCGAGCCAAAGCCAATGTCAAGCCATTCACATCCTTAGGTCTGGAAAACATGTAGACAACAAGGTCTCAAATCAGTCTCCAAAATTTGTTCCAAAATCTGTGTCGAATCCATCAACTTCTGTTCCAGTTCAACCTTTGCAAAATATTCCTTCATCAAGTTCACAACCCTCCACGTCTCAATCAAAAGGAAAAGAGAAAGTTGATGAGCAAATTTATAAGCCTGTTGTCCCATTCCCGAATAGGCTTACGAATCATAAGAATAATGCTCATATGGAGAAGATCAGAGAGATATTTAACCAAGTACAAATCAATGTCCCTCTCTTGGATGCTATTCAGCAAGTACCATCATATGCAAAGTTTCTGAAAGAGATGTGTACTAAGAAAAGAAAGGCAAATGTCCCGAAAAAAGTCTTTTTGGCTTCAAACCTGAGTGAATTGCTTAATGGTCCAATCCCTGTAAAGTACAAGGATCCAGGGAGCCCTACCATCTCTTGTATCATAGGGCAGACCATTGTAAATAGGGCTTTGCTAGACTTGGGCGCAAGCATCAATCTTCTCCCTTTTTCCGTGTACCAGCAGCTTGGGTTAGGCAATCTTCGTCCAACCCAAATGACTATTCAACTGGCTGATCGTTCTGTTAAGATTCCCAAAGGGGAAATTACGGATGTTTTAATACGGGTGGGGGAATTCATTTACCCCGTGGATTTTGTTGTTTTAGAAACACAACCCGTACAAAACCACAGAGCGCAAACACCTGTCATTCTAGGACGTCCTTTCTTAGCCACAGCGAATGCAATCATTAACTGTCGAAATGGATCGATGCGGCTGACGTTCGGAGATATGACGAAGGAGGTGAATGTCTTCCATCTGGGGAAGCAACCAAGGGATGTGGAGAATGACTCTTTTGATGTTAACTTGATAGAGGGATTAACCAGTGAACACATGGAGGAGGTGGAATATGAGTCTGAAGAAGAATTTGAGTTAGAAGCTGACGACCTAACTCTTGATCAGATTGTTGGATCAGATATTGAAAGGACTACTAATTCCACTTCTATTCTTCCTTGCACCATGAGCAACCGGTTATAGATCCAGTCCCTTCTTCTGAGCTTAAGGCTCTTCCCACCCATCTTAAGTACAAGTACTTGGGTGAGAAGGAATCCTTTCCGGTAATCATTGCATCTAATCTTACGGAACAACAAGAAGAGGACCTTTTGACTGTGCTTAGGGAAAATAGAGAAGCCATTGGTTGGACCATGGCTGATATTAAGGGGATTAGTCCTTCCATTGTCCAACATAGAATTCACTTGACGGAAGAGGCCAAGCCGAAAAGAGACCCACAGCGTCGACTTAACCCAATAATGCAAGAAGCTGTTAGATCGGAGATTCTGAAACTCTTAGACAATGGGATCATATATCCCATATCCGATAGTCAATGGGTGAGTCCGGTCCACGCTGTGCCTAAGAAAGCTGGCTTTACTGTTGTGGAGAATGAGAATAAGGAATTAATACAAACACGTCTTCCAACGAAGATTCGAGTTTGTATTGATTACAGGAAACTGAATAGTGCCACACGTAAAGACCACTTTCCTCTTCCATTTATTGATCAGATGCTGGAGAGATTGGCGGGGCATGAGTATTATTGTTTCCTGGATGGATATTCAGGATATAATCAGATTCCAATTGCGCCCGAAGACCAAGAAAAAACGACCTTCACCTGTCCGTTTGGAACTTTTGCATACCGTCGGATGCCCTTCGGTCTTTGTAATGCTCCAGCAACATTTCAACGTTGCATGTTGAGCTTGTTCTCGGATATGGTGGAGAATTTTTGGAGATTTTTATGGATGACTTTTCAATATATGGGGATACATTTGAGCAGTGCTTGTACCACCTAAAGCTGGTTTTACAACGATGCACGGAAAAGAATTTGACACTTAATTGGGAAAAGTGTCATTTCATGGTCAAGCACGGAATTGTACTAGGACACAAGATATCAAGCATTGGAATCGAGGTAGACAAGTCTAAGGTGGAAGTTATCACCAAGCTCACTGAACCGCAATGTTTAAAAGACATTAGATCTTTCTTAGGGCACGCGGGCTTCTATAGGAGATTCATTCAAGGGTTTAGCAATATTGCGAGACCTTTGACAAATCTCCTAGGAAAAGACGTACTCTATGTCTTTGATGAAGAATGTCGAAAATCGTGGAAAGAGCTGAAGAATAGACTTGTTTCTGCACCAATAATATCAGCACCGGACTGGACCAAACCATTTGAAATTATGTGCGATGCCTCAGACTTTGCGATTGGCGCTGTTTTAGGACAGCGTATTGAAAATAGGCAGCACGTAATATATTATGCTAGCAGAACGCTAAACGATGCCCAACTGAATTACACGACCACTGAAAAAGAATTTTTGGCAGTTGTTTTTGCGTTAGAGAAGTTCCGACAATATCTGCTAGGGTCCAGGACCATAATTTTTACTGATCACTCCGCCCTAAGGTACTTGATGCAAAAGAAGGACGCAAAGACAAGATTGATTCGATGGATCCTTCTTTTGCAAGAGTTTGACTTGGAAATAAAAGATAAAAAGGGCGTTGAGAACGTGGTTGCGGATCATTTGTCAAGAATACCGAACGCTCCTCATGAGAAAATACCGATTAATGAAGACTTTCCTGACGAGCACATCTTTGTGATAAGTGGAGAGCCCTGGTATGCTGATATAGTAAACTACCTTGCTACCGGGCAAATTCCTTCCCATTGGTCAGGACAAGACAAACACCGTTTTCTGAGACAAATGCGGTTCTTCTTTGGGATGAACCGTATTTATTCAAGTACTGTCCTGACCAAATTATACGCAGATGCCTTCCGGAGGATGAACACCAGAGCGTTTTGACATTCTGTCACAAGTTAGCTTGCGGTGGACACTTTGGTCCACGAAAAACTGCGGAAAAAGTGCTCCAGAGTGGATTCTACTGGCCCACTCTCTTTAAGGATGCCTTTACCTTTTGCAAGCTTTGTGATAGATGTCAAATGATGGGTCGTATTACTCAAAAGAATATGATGCCCCTCACACCCATCTTGGAAGTCGAAATTTTCGACCTCTGGGGCATCGATTTTATGGGACCCTTTCCTCTGTCCTACGGTAACCAATACATCTTGGTAGCCGTAGATTATGTTTCCAAGTGGGCTGAAGCGATTCCTACACGAACAAATGACAACCAAGTTGTCATTAAATTTTTAAGAGAGTACATCATTTCACGCTTCGGAGCCCCCCGAGCGATATTGAGCGACAATGGGAGTCACTTCTGCAATAGGGCTTTTGAAGCCTTGATGCGGAATACTCCATTACTCATAAATTGTCCACGGCTTATCATCCTCAGACCAATGGGCAAGTTGAGGTAACAAACAGACAGATAAAACTCATTCTGGAGAAAACTGTAGGACAGAATCGTAAGGATTGGTCCGTCAAACTGACTGATGCCTTATGGGCATACAGGACCGCCTACAAGACTGTCCTCGGTATGTCTCCGTACCGAGTTATATTTGGGAAACCATGTCACTTGCCCGTTGAGTTAGAACACCGTGCACTATGGGCTTTAAAGCAACTAAATCTTGATTTGGATAAAGCCGGTGTTCTCAGGAAGTTACAGTTATCTGAGCTGGAGGAGCTACGAAATGAAGTATATGATAACGCTCGGATTACGAAGCACAGGACCAAGCTGTTTCACGACAAAGCCATTCACAGGAAGATTTTTGCTGTCGGTCAACAGGTTCTGCTCTATAATTCTCGACTCCACCTCTTCCCTGGTAAACTGCGTACCAGGTGGTCAGGACCGTTCATCGTTCAAACTGTCTTTTCCCATGGAGCTATAGAGATTCTTGACCCAACCAATGGCAATATATTCACTGTAAACGGACAACGCTTAAAGCCATTTTTTACCACAGATTCATTGTCACAAGATGTTCACGAACTGGGTCTTTACGACCCAGTTTATTTGTGACCTTTCCATTTGTATATTTTCCCATGCATTTTTCATGAAAATCATTTTGGGACCACCACTTGTTAATATTTTTCTTTTACATTTTTTGTAAATAATATAAAAATTAAAAAATAAAAATTTTTTTGGGATTTTTGTGCATGAAAAGAATTTCACATCCCTAGGTTTCTCTTTCCTCCCTAGGATTCCTTTCATCTTTCAAAATGCTTTGACCAAGGGTGGTAATTCAAGTTTTGACCTAGGGGTAAAATTGTACATCCCACTTTTTACCTACCCTATTTAAACATCTCCTCCTCACTTTATCCTTCCTCACCAGAGAAAGTGATTTCAGATCTGAGATCTTCTTCCCAAACCCAACCTCCTCCAAAAATTTGATCCCACATCTCCTCCAAATTGCCGCGCCCTGCCGCCCGTACGCGGCCATTCTGTCAGATTAGGTGCGCCGGAAAGCTTCATTCTGGTTGATTTTCAGTGCTGAACACAGATCCAGACTTCTTCTTCCCGAGGCCATCTTTGTGCCTACTGCACTACTCTGTTGGATTTCCCCCACGATCTCCGGGGGTGGTTTGCAATTTCTTATCTCAAATCTTTTAATCCTTTGTTTTTTAGCACTTATGGCCCCAAATCTGTATGTAGAGAGAGACTTTTCTGCACTTTTTAATGAACATGGGGGGTATGGTCATATTTTTGTGGATCGCATCCGCGCGTTTAATTGGTACACTTTGGTATTTGATCATCATGAACATGAAGCCTTTTATTGCCCTGATCTGGTTAACACTTTTTACAATGCAATCGATTATGCTTCTGTACATCATGACCCATACCAATTTGTCTCTCGCATGCCGTATGGTGACATCTGGGTCACACTTCCACTGCTTGAACAAATCACTCATGCCCCCATTGTTCCACACACTAGCGACCCCTTGCCCTTAATTGATTATATGACTATCATGGGTGTACGCTGCACTACCCAGGATCGTGGGCTCAAAGCCCAATCTACATTCAGAAACATTCATTGCGTTGGACGCTGGATCCAACGGAACATTCTGGGGCTAGATCACACATCTTCATTCAACAGACCTGTGCTTCAAATTATTCATGACCTGATGACACAGCACCACACGGTCTGTTTAAATCGAACCATCTTCTGGTCCATTATCGAAAATTCCTCTCGCACTCGGGGTGCAAAGTTTTCCCATGCTGTATTAATTACACGTCTGTGTCAGCGTTTCATGTCAGATGCTATTTTCTCGACATTTGCCCAAGTGACGATTACGCTAGAGAGACCCACAAGCGCCTACAATAGTTGCTTGCAGGCACTCTGGACACCCAGTGTCATGCCTGAGAATGTACTTGTGGAGTCTTCTTCAGAGGAAAGTCTAGAGGTGGAAGATGAGCCCCAATTCTGGAGGCAGGAGCCCCCAACTGAACCAAAAGCCCTCATGTCTACTATCTGGAAAGGCATGAAGAAGATATTTCGGGGACAAGTCAGGCTCAGGAAGAAAGTGGAGGAGGAATCATCTAGGATATCCTCTCGTTTAGATGGGATCGAGGCCAGGCTGAGGAGGATACAATCAGCTGGACCCAGTACCACTGCGGGTCCAAAAAGGACGAGGGAGTGACTTTTCACCTTTACCTATTTCATGCATCATTTTATCTCACATACATTGAGGACAATGCATGAGATAGGTATGGGGGGGTAGATATACTAACATAGGATTTTTTTTTTTTTTTTCTTTTTAGGCCTTTTTATTTTTAGGATTTTACTTTCTTTTAGGTTTTTCTTTTATTTTTAGACTTTACCTTTCTTTTAGAAAAATAAAAAAATTAAAAAAAAAAAAAAAAGAGAAGAAATTCTTTGATCCATGTCTAAAGAACCTAAATTGAAATTTAGGGATTAAGGAAGCCCTTAACTAAGATTTCCAATTATAAGTTGAAAAGAGGAATTTTGTTGAATTTTTAGGTTAAGTAATAAAGGATTAGAAAAATTACTAGATTTTAATTCTTTCTTTAGGATATATATATTGAACATATTGAGGGATTAATCAAAGACTTTGTGACTTTATTCACATATATATATAATAAAAAAAAAAAAAGAAAAAAAATGTGTGTGTATATAAATAAAAAACCACTGATTAAGCTGGTAGGCCTTGCCTCAAGAAGCATTGCCAATCACGCCTAAAGATGGTCAAAAAGAAAAAAAAAAAAAAAGAAGAAATAATAAATCACTGATTAAGCTGGTAGGTCGTGCCTCAGGAAGCATTACCGGTCACGCCTAAAAGTGATAGAAAAAAAAAATACTTAGCCACTGATTAAGCTGGTTAGTCATGCCTCAGGAAGCATTACGGTCACGCCTAAAAGTGGTTAAGTCCTTAGATTCCTAAGTGACCTAGTTTACTCGAGTCTTCGAACCCGTGGGATGTATTCTCATCTGGTGCCCTAAAACCATCTGGTTTGGGAGTCATTGGTAAGAAGCTCGCTACATGGGTAGACTAGGATACCTAAGGATGATAAGGAAATGTAAATAAATAAAAATTGTATATACATATAAAAAAAATTGTTATGTATATAAGTAAATAAATGAACTTAGTCTGAGAAAGATCCTTCATATTTATAGATATATATATCCTAGGATTGATGCAAAATCCGGTTTTTGATCTTCTCCCCAAAATCTTAACCTAAGCTGAAAACAAAATTCTAAATAGATACTTATAAGAAGAATGAAAAGTTAAGAGTAACCTGAAACCTATAGGTCAATTTAGAATCTTTAAAGCATGGATCAAAAATTTCACTAACCCCTTTTATTTTTCTTTTTGGATTTTGTGGGTGTAATCCGCTGAAAACCCTCAGGAGACAACACTCCTCCTCTAGGGTAACCTAGAGGTTTAACGGCTTGTTGCACGTGCTCAGTGCAATCGTGTCACCTACGAAAGTGGTGTAATAATTAGTTAAGGATTTTTTCTTTCTTTTTCTTTTATTTTTGCTCGAGGACGAGCAAAAGCTAGGTATGGGGGTGTGATTGTTACACATATTTGCATTTTATACCACCTTTATACCTTGCATATTGTATATTAAATATGATTTTTAACCCATGTTTTCTCTAATTTTGCAGATCTCCACTTTAAAGAAGAAAAGCAATTAACCACCTTAATTAGTGATAATTAAGGGGGTTAATTAAAAATTAGCCAAAGATCAAACCAGATCTCACCAAGATCTGAGCGCCAACTGCAAAATCCAACCAGTCCACGTGGCCAACGACCTAACCACCAAATCGCACCAGAAAGATCCGAGCCAACGGCCCAGATCTGGCGGCAATCGCGCGGCAGGGCGCGGCAATCCCAGGGCCGTTGAGCCTCGGATTTCGTGCCAACGGATAAGATCTCGTGGGATTCTCAAAAGTGCCTATAAATAGCTGGTCAGAGATCTGCGCGAGTCCCAGTGAAAGGAGAGGGAAAATTTGGGATTAGTTGTAATTTTGTTTTAGGTTTTTAGCTTCCCTCTCTTTCCTCCTTGATCTCTAGCTAAATTGAGAGAGAGTTCTTCACTTTGAGAGTTTGTAATCAAGACTTGTGACAACCTTGAAGCAAAGATTCAATGGAGCTCTCATCTTCTTTTTACTAGAATTGAGTATGCTTTCTCTTCTTATGCTTTTAATTCTTGCATTCAATTTCTAGTTCTAGTTTAATTCTAGTTGAGTTGTTTAGATCTTTGATTTCCATGGAGTATTATAGCTTTCTTGTTAGTGTAATGGAAGGCTAATTTCTTGAATGCATGGCTAGCTAAAGCTCACCTAGCTACTACTAGCTCTAGTTGATTGTATACTTCAATTCTTGCATTGTTTCATGTTTCTTGTAAATTCTAATGGAGTATGTTGTATCCTTTGGTGATTGCTTGTAAGATCTCTAGATGAATGGAGTATCTCTTATAAAGAGCATTTGATTGGATCAAAAGGATGGATTACCATTGGTTGTGTCACTTGAGTAGCAAGATCAACTCAAGCACTTCAAGCTAACTTTGTAGTTAAGCTTTGAAGTCCAAAAGAGTTTGATTCTTCTAACCTTTGCACTAAATGAGTACCAATCCTATATTTCCTCATTGTACACCTAGTAAGAGAACTTAGTATTCAAGAAGAGGCTTCTAGCTAACTAACCAAAAGGAACACTAAGTCTTCAAGAAAGAATACCACACACTTGAACAAGCAAGCCATTCTCAATTGTCTATGATTCTTGATGAGACAATATTGCAATCAACAATAGAGGTAGTATGTTAGCAAGGAGGTTGAGTAATGCTAGCCATGCATCTTTCTAATCAAGAGAATCAACACATTTCATTTTAGCATTCTTTTCTTTTCTTTACTTCAACACACTTCATTCACTTCATTTCACTTCTTTTTCACAATGCACCACCACCAATCCACATTTCTTGTATATTGTTTTCTCTTGTGTGATTAACAAAGAAGAGTATTGTTTCTTGTCTCACTAGTATCGTGAAAGCTTCTACGCTTGCTCTCCTCGTGGTACGACTCGATATAGCTACTCACTATAACGAAAGATTGAAACAAGGTATAATAATCATATATTCGAAGTAAACAAGATCAAAGGTGAATTCTAAACTCTAAACCATCTCTTAAATACCTGATTCTTGTACAATTAACATCATATACCTTGTGAATTTCAATCACCCTTTCATTTTGACATATTGGCCCAGCTGGCCAATATTCCAGCTCGTATTACAATACACGAGCTCCTTCGTCTCTCAAAAGAGACAAGAGAAGCACTCAGAGATGCACTGGCTAATTCAGAATCATTCCTGACATGCATGCCAGAGGTCCCTAACGATGACGCTCAGTCTTCTTGCCTAGAATGTCATCATGTACAATCAAAGGTCCCCGCTATTACCTTCACAGCGGAAGATATGCTTCTCAAAGACAACAAGCACGATCGACCTCTATACTACACCGGATACATCAGTTCAACATGCATTGAAAGGGTACAAGTCGATCCGGGGTCCGCACTCAGCATCATCCCCAAAAGGCTCATCTACTTCCTCGGTATACCACTATATAGGTTATCCGCAACAACTACCACAATATACGGTTTCAATGCCGGGAGTAATCATCTACTTGGAAAGATTTGACTCCATTGTCGAATCGGAAGCCTGAAGTCAGAAGTGACATGCTATGTCATTAACGTTGACACATCATATATCCTGCTCTAGGACGACCATGGATCCACGCCAACTGGATCGTTCCCTCCACTCTGCACCAGTGCTTCAAATATGTTGAAGATGACACGACAGTACGAACTGTCTTTGCTGAAAAGCAACCATTCAAAGGGGTGAAAAATTACTTCACTGATGATCTCCTGTATCAAGAGGCCGGTGAAACATCCAAAGAACCATTGCCAGATGATGATGAAAGTGGCAATGAGGCGGATTCAGAATCCGAAGCAGGCATGCCAGCCATTTTGATTGGTGAACCAATTATAGCATGTCTTAATAATCCCCAATGTAATACTCCTTCTGAAGATGAAGGTGAATGGGTAATTAATGATAATATTTCTTTCGATTATCTTGCGAGTGTTGGGCTGTTTGAATCCATTACGGATAGCTCTCTGCACATGCCTTTGCATAAACCAAGTGCGTCCAGTACACCCATGGAAGCTATAGAAGGGGCCACGCTAGTGATCCCTCCGTCCAAAGAAGGTCAGTTACCGATAATTTTCGGTAGAACCCAACCACAGAGACCCATAACCGCAGATTCAAGTTCAGACTCAGACACTCCATAATTCTTTCATTACGCGCGGCTAGCGCGCCATATTATGAAGAAAATGGGATACGACCTAAAGCATGGAGAAGGCCTGAATTTTGAAAAAGGAAGGCGCAGTTTGATGCGTAACTTTGTGCCAAGAGGGAAGCCTGCAAATTACTATGATAGTACACACAGGGGCTTGGGATACGTTACACCCACATCGCTAGCAACGGTTCAACTCAAAGACGATGAACCAATTCCATCATATTCTGCCTCATCCTCCGAATGGGACTCAGATGTCAGCGTGGGTGTGATATTCGAGAATCTCACTGTTAATATGACTTCAAGCAGTCAATTGGAGCCAGCAGAGGCTACTGATGAGGAACCATGGGCTCAGCAATTAGATCTCCAATGGAAAAAGCGATTCGAACTGCGCGAATCACCTACCGAAGACAAGGTGATGCAGGTCAACTTGGGTAGTCAAGATCACCCTAAGCCCATCTTCATAAGTGAAAGCTTATCACTTACAAAAAAGAAAGAATTGATAATACTCGTAAAGGAGTATATAGACGTCTTCGCATGGAGCTACGAAGACATGCCCGGACTCGATCCAAAAGTCGCCATGCACCGTCTGAACATCAAACCCGACGCCAAGCCAGTCAAGCAGCAACAACGTCGGTTTTGCCCAAACATTATGGAAGCTATTGAGGCCGAAGTCCATAAGCTCATTGCATGTGGCTTCATTTGGAGGAACAACATCCAGATTGGGTTGCTAATATCGTTCTCGTCCTCAAGAAGAACGTGAAGATACAGATCTGCATCGACTACCGTGATCTCAATACGGCTTTTTCTAAGGACGAATTCCCACTGCCCATCACGGATGTCATGATTGACAACACATGTGGATTCGAAAGACTGTCTTTCATGGACGGCTTTTCAGGGTACAACCAGATTAAGATGTATCCCGACGACGAGAAGCATACTTCGTTCCGAACACCATTGGGGGTATACTGCTACACTGTAATGCCCTTCGGACTGAAGAACGCCGGAGCGACCTATCAGCGATCAATGAGTACAATCTTCCACGACCATCTCCGAAAAACGGTAGAATGCTATGTCGACGACATTGCTGTCAAAAGCCGCAACAAGAGTGACCATCTTCGTGACCTGAGAACGATGTTCGACATAATGCGGGCTCATCAACTGAAAATGAACCCGACAAAATCCTTCTTGGGAGTGTCAAGTGGCAAGTTCCTTGAGTTTATTGTTACATCAAAAGGGATTCATCTTGACCCAGACAAAGTCAAAGCCATTCAGAGCATGCATCCACCGAGGAATCTCAAAGAACTCATAGGCTTGCAAGGTAGACTGGCTTATATCAGAAGATTCATCGCAAATCTCTCAGGCCGCTGTCAACCGTTCACCCGACTCGTGAAAAAGGGTGCCTCCTTTGTATGGGATCAAGCCTGTCAGGAAGCTTATGAAGACATCAAGAGATACCTCACGAAGCCTCCAGTCTTAGTGGCCCCCACATCAGGGAAACCATTCTTGCTTTATGTAAAAGCTATGGACCATTCTCTTGGTGCCCTCCTTGCTCAAAAGGACGACAATGGTCACGAGCAGGCCATTTATTATCTGAGCAGGACTCTCATAGGAGCAGAATCTCGCTACAATCCTATCGAGAAAGAGTGTTTAGCTCTTGTCTTCGCTGTTCAGAAGACACGACAATATTTGATCGGCCAAACCATACATGTCATCTCCAGAGTAAATCCTTTGCGTCTTCTCATGATGAAACCAGGATCATTAAACTCAAGATTAGCTAAATGGGCGCTTCTTTTGTCTCAATACGGCATGATCTTTACCCCACAGAAGGCGGTTAAAGGCCAGGCCCTTGCAGAGTTCTTGGCTGCTCATCCAGTTTTGGAAAACTCAAAACTTCACGAAGATATTCCAGACGAAGTCCTCGAGTCCAATGTAACTTCAGAGGAAGAAGTGTGGCAGATGTTCTTCGATGGGGCATCACGAATAGGCTCTAAAGGCAAGATCATTGCCGGAGTGGGGGTTGTGTTCATCTCCCCACAGAATCATGCCTTCTCAGAGCATTCTTCCTGACGGAATCGGGCTCCAACAATGTAGCGGAATATAATGCTCTGCTCATTGGCCTTCAGCTCGCCCACGGAATGGGGGTACGCTACCTCGAAGCCTACGGTGATTCAAAACTGATTATCAATCAGGTTAAAGGCGAATATGAGGTCCGCCATGAAGACTTGGTGCCTTATTACCATACAGCCATCGAATTGGCTAATCTATTTGAAGGCTTCTACATCGGCCACGTGTCTCGATCTCAAAATACCAAGGCAAACGCTCTTGCTGCATTAGCAACAACACTAGCCTTGCCAGCCGACACCGAGTATCACCTCACAGTGGCAACTCGACACCTTGTATGCTCTAAGCATATGTTAAGAACCCGAGAAGTCTATAATGTCTCCACGGATCTTGAGCCGAGAGATTGGTGATTTCCTCTCATCGACTATGCCTTACATGGTCTGCTGCCAGACGATCCTAAAGAAGCGGCATCCATCAAACGGAGGTCTCTCCGTTTCCACTACGATCCAACTCTGAAGACACTTTACCGTCGTTCATATGACGGCATCCTCCTCCGTTGCCTTTCTAATTCAGAGGCACAGGAAGTGCTTAAAGAGGCACATGACGGCATTTGCGGAGCTCATCAGCCAGGTCCAAAGCTCAAAGACAGGTTACATAGGCTCGGATACTATTGGCCAACCATGATAGCCGATGCCATCCAATACGCACGAAGGTGTAAAGCATGCCAGATTCATGCGGACTTCATACACTAGCCTTCGGAGTTGCTCCACCCAACTGTTGCTTCATGGTCGTTTGAAGCATGGGGAATCGACGTCGTAGGGCCAATCAGCCCTTCTTCGACAAGGGGTCACCAATTTATCTTGGCAATAACCGACTACTTTTCAAAGTGGGCGGAAGCTATACCACTGGTTGAAGTCAAAACCTCTAACATGGTTAATTTCATCAAACACCATGTCATCCATAGATTTGGTGTCCCTAGGCGGATCATCCATGACAATGGACCCCAATTCATAAGCCAGGTATTATATCGGTTCTGCGATAAAATACCGAATTCAGAATGTGGCTTCGACTGCCTATAATCCCGCCGCTAATGGCTTGGCAGAAGCATTCAACAAAATGATCATCAAGCTACTCAAGAAATTAGTCTCCTCGAATAAGAGAGATTGGGACGAAAAGCTTGGTGAATGTCTTTGGGCCTACCGAACCACGGTTCGGACACCGACATGCAATACACCTTTTCCCTGGTGTACGGGTGTGAAGCAGTCATCCCGTTGGAAATTCAGATGCCGTCATTGCGAGTCGCTCTAATGACTAAGATCACATCAGAGGACAATGATCGGTTGCGTCTTCAAGAGCTCGAAGCCCTAGATGAGAAGCGACTACAAGCTCAGCAACACATTGAGCTGTATCAAGCTCGAATCTCAAAAGCCTTCAATTAGAAGGTCAAACAAAGAGTCTTCCAGAAAGGAGATTTGGTTTTAGCCGTCAGACGACCGATGATTATGACGCACAAGATCAAAGGCAAATTTCAGCCTAAATGGTAAGGACCGTTTGTAATAGAAACAATCTATTCAAACAGAGCATACCGCCTTATGACTTCAGATGGCGACCTACTCATGATGCCGATCAATGGTAAATTCTTAAAGAAGTACTGTCCTTGATTAATGACCCTTCTTATGATCAAGTTAACACCATACCTCTGATCAAGACCTTCATATCCAAGGTATACGCAAAGAGAGCCTTTCTCTTCCTCCAAGCAAGATCGCAACCATAAACCAGTAGGAACCTGGTCATACACTGGTTGTCTCAAAGAAGAACCAAGGTTACACATATGCTAACCAAATGACACCAACATCCTTAACGATTAAGGATAGAGGAAAATGTTGGCCTTTAAGCCCAACATAAGTCCTCGACAGCTCATCATGCTGAGGGAAATAGCATGGCTAGTCCGACTCAAACGGTAGTTGGTAAAGGCATATCAAACCCGTTGACAGCTGAGGATTTGCTAAAAATCCTAAGGGACCTGTTCCCATTTGATTCCCTCTCCAAAATCACTTACTAATTCTCATCCATAGAATGGTAAGATCACATATACATTTCGCTGTTACGTTAACATTAAACCTATGACAGTGATTCTCTCGTTTCTCTCCGTAAAAACGAGACGTCCAAAATCACTTACCAATTCTCATCCATAGGATGGTAAGACCACATATACATTTCGCTGTTACGTTAACATTAAACCTATGACAGTGATTCTCTCGTTCCTCCCCTTGAAAATGAGACATTTTCCCAAATTCCATTACAAACTTTGAGCTTGGTGGCTTCTCAACCAGTTATGTCATCGCGACCCCTGAACTGGAAGACAACCAAGTCTCAATTTCGAGCTTGTTGACATTTACAAAAGACAAGTCTCAACCTTGAGCCTGTTAACATTTATAAAAGACAGGTCTCGATACTTGTTGACATTTACAAAAGACAAGTATCACCAACCTTGAGCTTGGTAGCGTCTCAATCGGTTATGTCATTGCGACCTCTGAACCAGCAGACAGCCAAGTCTCAATTTCGAGCTTGTTGACATTTACAAAAGACAAGTCTCAACCTTGAGCCTGTTGACATTTACAAAAGACAGGTCTCGATACTTGTTGACATGTACAAAAGACAAGTATCACCAACTTTGAGCTTGGTGGCTTCTCAACCAGTTATGTCATCGCGACCCCAGAACTGGCAGATAGACAAGTCTCAATTTCGAGCCTGTTGACATTTACAAAAGACAGGTCTCGAAACTTGTTGACATTTACAAAAGACAAGTATCACCAACTTTGAGCTTGGTGGCTTCTCAACCAGTTATGTCATCGCGACCTCTGAACTGGCAGATAGCCAAGTCTCAATTTCGAGCTTGTTGACATTTACAAAAGACAAGTCTCAACCTTGAGCCTGTTGACATTTACAAAAGACAGGTCTCGATACTTGTTGACATTTACAAAAGACAAGTATCACCAACCTTGAGCTTGGTAGCGTCTCAATCGGTTATGTCATTGCGACCTCTGAACCAGCAGACAGTGAAGTCTCAATTTCGAGCTTGTTGACATTTACAAAAGACAAGTCTCAACCTTGAGCCTGTTGACATTTACAAAAGACAGGTCTCACCCATACTTGTTGACATCTACAAAAGACAAGTATTACCCTTTTAGCCCCATAAAGGCTAATCTTGAGCTTTGTGGCTTCTCAACCGGTTACGTCAGTGCGACCTCTGAATCGGCAGATAGCCAAGTCTCATTATTCAATCCAGCAAGGACTATGTTCTCAAGTGGCTGCAATACAACTTGGAAACGGCAATTCAGCAGATAAAACAAGTTGGAGATTCGACAGGGAGTCAAAACAAAATTACTTTTATTGATTCCAAAAAGGAAGGGATACATGGAGGCACATATCTTACAAGCTACGAGCGTACGTCATAAGATCTAATCCGTTCTTCAAGGAAGGCCAGCCTTGTCTTCTTATCATTAGCAGCCCTGACAAGCGCTTGTGACCTCAGCTCAGCCTCGTTAAAATTTGCCGTCTGGGCCAAGCGAGCCTCGACCTCGGCCAAGGTTGCCCTTTGAGCTAACCCCTGCCGTGAGAGCTCGTCACTATGAGCCTTAAGCTGCTCAAGTTGCACAGTTTCTTCCAGATGCACTGGTTCAGCCTTGGATAAGAGAAGATTTTCCTTCCTGATCATTTCCTTGGCCTTCTTAATTTTGTCTTCAGCGTCAAGAAGAGCACTGTTAGAAGCATCTATGGCATCCCTAAGCTCTACTTGCCTTGTCTCCAAAGATTTCAAGTCCGAAGAAATGGCCTTAGTGGCTTCCTGAGCGGCAAGATGGGCTTCATGCATTTGAGCGACAAGGTGCGCAAGCTGCTCGTCAACCGAAGACTCCAGGTCTGAACGGCTGAGACGGCGCCATTCCTCTACGTCCCTCTCAAATTGGTCTACCAGAAGCTCTAATGCAGCGGCCTGGTTATCCCCTCCGAAGTCCCGGATACTCTCAATACTGCGGGAGAGGACCACCTTTAATGTAGAAAATGACATAGTCGAGCCTTTCAAGACCAGATCAATGGATCGCTTCAAGCCCTTATAAAAGTTGTCGACTATCTCAGCTACAAATTCATTTTCAGCCTCGACCACTCCTGACAGACGGGCAGCCTCAGAAGATTCCACCAGCCTTGTTGACATTACCGTGGAAGGAACAGCGGGAACACTGGCTGCAGCAGCATGGCAGGTCATCGGTGATCTTGGAGGAGTCCTCATTGAAACCAGTACACTAGCCACAACCGAGGTAGGACTAGTGACCATTTCCTAGACAGCAGGCTCAACCACCATCATTGGGAAAGTAGGACTTGTAATCACCCTCAGCTCCGCATCCTTTTGTACACAGCTTAAGGGATAGCTTCGCCTGGAAGCTTAAAGAAGAACTCTTCAGTTCTTGGATTCCCATTCAAGAAAGTAAGGGAAATTCAGGGAACTGAATTCCCTAAGAATAACAGATCATAATTGATCATTTTTGGGTTCATCCAAAGACAGCCAGACATCGGCTTTAAAAGAGAGATGGCAGTCTCTAATCGAAAGGGAAAGTTCCCTACCGGCGATTGGTCGTTCGATGACCGGAGGAGGAGAAGGACCCACTACTGCAGAAGTTGCCACTTCTTTTCCCGCTCATCTCTTGGGCGCCATTGAAGAACTGTGAAAGTTCTTAAACTCTTGAATGAAGAGGAAAGAAGAAGAAGAAAAAGAGTCAAAGTTCTCTGAAATTTTTAAGAGAAGTGATCCGTTCTCTCTCAGCCCAATCGGACTCTTATAGGCCAATGAGTGCCTGAAACGACGCCTCGTAAAAAGCATAGGCCGCCGTTTTGAATTAATTTGAAACGACGCCTAAAGCGCCTTTCCGAGAAGCGCTGATTCAGCCCCGCTAAGGGCTAACTTCGCCATGCGTCAAATGCGGACTTCGCACGATGCATCAATAACTTCGCCGAAAGGATTGCCTTTGCTTCGCTAAAGGCACAGCCCAAACTTCGTGGGAAACTTATATTAGCTTTACTGGAAGCTCATTCCTGATTCAAAAAGGATCCTGTCTTTAACTTCGCGTGAAGTCTAGCTCCGCCGGTCCACTTCAAATGGAAAAGAAGGAGAAGCAAATCAGATAAGTAGAAACTGAACTTTTATTGATTTAAAAGGGAAGGTACATTGATACTACTACATCAAGGTTGTGTTTCATACAACAGAATCCTTTGCTCAAAAGGCATACAAGTGGTCTTATCTACTTTCAAGCCAAACCAACTGGACACGAAAGGCCTTCCTCCTGCACAAGGCCGTAATCCTTCACATAAGGGCAGATGGTGCCACCAGGGCAGATGGTGCCACCAGGACAAGGCCGTGATCCTTCGCATAATGACAGATTTTGCCATCAGAAAGCTGGATCTTCCTTAAATTGGCAAAGGAAGTTGGATCGTCCTTGATGAACATTGGCAATGGAGGATCCGAGACCTTACAGGTGACGTCCTCTTTCCCGAAGTGGATCATCTCGGATAAGCGACTACCAACCTCGCCTTGAAGTGGATCATCTCAGATAAGCGACTGCCAACCTCCTCTAGGACGTACAGCGGCTGCCCCAGTTTGTTCCTCCTGCTTAAGAGTAAAGTTTTAACTGGAAAAGCAAGAGGAAATTTCCTGGTTTCTTTCATCAAGTCACAAGATTGGCGAACATAGCTCACTGCAATATAAACCGGAACAAATTAGCAGTTAAACACAGGAGAAGCTACAAAAGCACTAAGTCAAATTCTTTGAGGCGAAGCAATCTGATTCGGTCAAGCATTGATTTCAGTTAAAGCAGAGGATAGCCTCGCTTGCACAGAGATGATGGGCTAGCTCAGCAAATGCCAAGTCCTAGCTTCGCCTATATGGCTAAGCCAGACTGATCCTGAGGGACGCAGTCTTAGCCCCACCTATATGGCAAGACTGGCTCAACTTTGAAGAGACTAAGTCCCGAGTTTTGCCTGTGTAGCAGACTTAACACGCATGCAGTGATCTTTCTTTGATCAAGTCAAAATGATAGCTTCGCTGGCTAGCTATGCTGAAATCCTTCTGTGCAGATCAGTTAAATGGAGAACAAGAGAAATTAATCCCTGAAGCAGCTGATTAAAGCTAAAACTAAACTAAGGGAGATGAACTCCCTAAAAGTTCATTGGTAAGGTCTCTGAATGATCGAGACTTACCGGTCCTTGGTCGGGTAATAACCAGAGTGGGCATCCCCACTAGTTCAGAGATCTGAGTATCTCTCTCAACCAAGAGAAGAGAAGAAGAGCAGATCACTTCTCTTCAGAGGACCTCATGTGTCCTATTTATAGGCCTCATGGCCTGAGCACTGCCGCCTCAAGCGTGGAAGCACGAGCGCATTAAGGCATTTATTGTGCCTTGAGAAAAGGGACAGTTTCCCTTGGAACCGTGCAAAGAAAGAAGCGTCTCCCTCATAAAGGCATTTAAGGCGCCTTGAAAAAGGGAATATCCTCCCTCGGAAATGCGCGATGGAAGAATATCTCCCTCGATTAATGCGAGAGAAGTCATTCTGACCTCGAAAAAGGAGTAATCCTTCTCGTGATTGACCCACAGCAGTTGGCCTCGGGAAAGGGAAGATGTTCCAAAGCAAACTTATTCCAGAAGCGAAGCTACTCGGAATCGCGAATCTACATGATTCTTCGGCAAACTTATCCCAAAGCAGGATTGAAAGCGAAGCTAAACTCAACCACCATGGCGACGTTCGTACTTCACATACCACCGATCAAAGCAGTTCAAAGTATTTTGAAGTCTGAGCCATTGCAGACTTTCGAAAACTTTGAATGGGGTCTTGTTGACACTTAAAAAAGACAAGATTCTTACTGGCCCGAACAATGTCTAAACTTGTTGACATTTACAAAAGACAAGTGACAGACAAGCTGACGACCAGTTTTCACCCATCTCCGAGGGACAAGGAAGCAACTTGGACTCCACTGATCCAGCAAGCAGACAGTGAGCCCGGATTGTCTCTAAACAGACCTTAGCAGGTCTAAGATGCTAGCACTTAGCATCACATAAGCCTAAAGGGATAGCCTCGCCTGAGAGGCTAAGATCAACCAACTTCGCATTGAAGCCATTCAAAGATCCGCCAGGAAGCTAACTCATAGCTTCGCCTGAACTGCTGAAGCGCAACTCCGCAAAGAGAGTCAACTCCGCCTGAAGCCACATGCAATTGCGCAGAAAGGGTATGCGGTAGCTTCGCCACAGACGACATCTAGCTCCGCCGAAGAGCTTTCTTCTGACTTCGCCAGATACTGCCTCCAGCTCCGCTGTGAGTTCAAAGCAGGCAGCGCCGCTGCTGGTTTGCTATGGTCAACCTTTGACCATTCAAATCTAATCAGGATCAAGATTAAATCCAATCAAGATCAAATCTGAGATCAAATTTGGCAGTTGATTGCCACAATCTCTTGACTCTCCTAAAACGAGTAAGAGGATCAGGAGAGATCTTTCAACTATATGGAAAGAATCAAAACGGATCAAGAGGATCAACCGACCTGCCATTTCTAGTTTCGCAGAAGCTGATCCTAGCCTCGCAGCAAGGCTACTTTCCAGATTTAAACAGATTTGATTCAATCTGTTTCTATACTTTCAAGGGACAATTATACCCTTGCTCTCCTTATAAATAGCCCACCAGAGGCACAAGGAGAAAAGACCAGGGACATGTGCAAGAGAGGACTCCACAAGCAGAGACTTCTTCACGACGCACCGTGCGCACAAGAATTCAGAGACTTTTAGAGAATTGCTTATCTAATCAGGGTGCTGATACCCTAATACCTTCTTCTCAAGGAATCTCCGGAACCAGGCGATAAGGAATTCCTAATTGAAGGCGGTTTTGAGAAGTAGCAAGAGGGTTCTACCAACCCTCTGTTCTCTGATTCCCCGAATTAGGCGAGAAGGGATCTCATCGCTCGCATCGTCAAAGGGACAAAGTGGTCGCGCGCTGACCAGACTCCTATCGGCACTCTTCTCCAGAATCTCTGAGGAGATCTACTTGTAATCTTTTAAAATACTTGTAATTTAGCTCCTCAACTTTTTATTGTAAGTTTTCCCCTTTTTAAATCAAAGGAAAACAAGATGGCGACTCCGCTGGGGATAGAAACCCTCTTTGATTTGCATTGATTTGCAAAGGGAAAAACTTACAATAAAAAGTTGAGGAGCTAAATTACAAGTATTCTAAAAGATTACAAGTAGATCTCCTCAGACATTCTGGAGAAGTGTGCCGATGGAGTATGGTCAGCGCGCGACCACTTTGTCCCTTTGACGATGCGAGCGATGAGATTCCCTTCTCGCCTGGTTCGGGGAATCAGAGAACAGAGGGTTGGTAGAACCCTCTTGCTACTTCTCAAAACCGCCTTCAATTAGGAATTCCTTCTCGCCTGGTTTCGGAGATTCCTTGAGAAGAAGGTATTAGGGTATCAGCACCCTGATTAGATAAGCAATTCTCTAAAAGTCTCTGAATTCTTGTGCACACGGTGCGTCGTGAAGAAGTCTCTGCTTGTGGAGTCCTCTCTTGCACATGTCTGTGGTCTTTTCTCCTTGTGCCTCTGGTGGGCTATTTATACGGAGAGCAAGGGTATAATTGTCCCTTGAAAGTATAGAAACAGATTGAATCAAATCTGTTTAAATCTAAAAAGTAGCCTTGCTGCGAGGCTAGGATCAGCTTCTGCGAAGCTAGAAATGGCAGGTCGATTGATCCTCCTGATCCGTTTTGATTCTTTCCATATAGTTGAAAGATCTCTCCTGATCCTCTTACTCGTTTTAGGAGAGTCAAGAGATTGTGGCAATCAACTGCCAAATTTGATCTCAGATTTGATCTTGATTGGATTTAATCTTGATCCTGATTAGATTTGATTGGTCAAAGGTTGACCATAGCAAACCAGTAGCGGCGTTGCCTGCTTTGAACTCACAGCGGAGCTAGAGGCAGTATCTGGCGAAGTCAGAAGAAAGCTCTTCGGCGGAGCTAGATGTCGTCTGTGGTGAAGCTACCGCATACCCTCTCTGCGCAATTGCGTGTGGCTTCAGGCGGAGCTGACTCTCTCTGCGGAGTTGCGCTTCAGCAGTTCAAGTGAAGCTATGAGTTAGCTTCCTGGCGGAGCTTTGAATGGCTTCAAGGCGAAGTTGGATGATCTTAGCCTCTCAGGTGAGGCTATCCCTTTAGGCTCATGTGATGCTAAGTGCTAGCATCTTAGACCTGCTGAGGTCTGTTTAGAGACAATCCGGGCTCACTGTCTGCTTGCTGGATCAGTGGAGTCCAAGTTGCTTCCTTGTCCCTCGGAGATGGGTGAAAACTGGTCGTCAGCTTGTCTGTCACTTGTCTTTTATAAATGTTAACAAGTTTAGACATTGTTCGGGCCAGTAAGAATTTTGTCTTTTTTAAGTGTCAACAATGCTCGGCGTCCTAATTAAATAGGACGCACGAACGATCCCAAATATTGTCTCTTTCACAGGATGGTTCATCATCCTACCGACAAGTGCTTTGTCCTCAAGGACAGAATTCAAGCTTTAGTCGACGCCGGAGTCCTGACACTGAAGTCAGAGCAAAAGAAAGTCACTGCAAACATGGTGACCCTCGAGTTGGACAAAACCCCAAAGGTCACAGTTCTAGACGGGACTTACCCAATCCCTGTACCACGACTGGAAATGAAGCATCCTGCAGCTAAAACTCAAGAGAATAAAGGTCTTGTTTCCTTGACACTGGAGACAGGGCAAATCATGTGGATACACCCAGACCTTGCCCAAGACGAACAATGGGATTCAAAGAAGTTCAAGTCAAAGGGCAAATCTTGCAATGTCATCTCCATCTTTCCAGACGATGATAATCTTACAGCAGCTTCTCTCAGCGATTCTGAAGGAGAAAAGTACGCTTGCACAACGCGAGCTGATGTACCTCAACCAATAGGTACTCGATCCGAAAAATTATATTTAAAACAGTATGAGAAAGCTACTGACGAGACACAACAGCAGACGACGTCAGTACAAGTACCAGCACCCGCTTTGGTTCCAACCAAGGGAAAGGAGAAGCCAAAGGAAGTCCGGTTCGACCATGTCCTGAGGAAGCCTTCAGGCCCAGGGCTTGACATGCCCTTTCGTTTTGACATATTAGCCCAGCTGGCTTATATCCCGGCTCATATTACCATACACGAGCTCCTTCGTCTCTCAAAAGAGACAAGAGAAGCACTCAGAGATGCACTGGCTAATTCAGAATCATTCCTGACGTATATGCCAGAAACCCCTAAAGATGACGCTCAGTCTTCTTGCCTTGAATGCCATCATGTACAATCAAAGGTACCTGCTATTACCTTCACAGCGGAAGATATGCTTCTCAAGGATAACAAGCACGATCGACCTTTGTACTACACTGGATACATCGGTTCGACATGTATTGAAAGGGTATAGGTTGACCCGGGGTCTGCACTCAGTATCATCCCAAAAGGCTCCTCTACTTCCTCGGTATACCACTATATAGGTTGCCGCAACCACTACAATAATATACGGTTTTAATGCCGGGAGTAGTCACCCACTTGGAAAAATTCGACTCCGTTGCCGAATCGGGAACCTGAAGTCAGAAGTGACGTGCTACGTTATTGACGCTGACACGTCGTACAACTTGTTACTAGGACGACCGTGGATCCACGCCAACTAGATCGTTCCCTCCACTCTGCACCAGTGTTTCAAATATGTTGAGGATGATGTAACAGTACGAACTGTCTTCGCTGAGAAGCAACCATTCAAAGGGGTCGAAAATTACTTTACTGACGCTCTCCTTTATCAAGAGACCGGTGAAACATCGAAAGAATCATTGCCAGACGATGATGATAATGGCAATGAGGCGGATTCAGAATCTGAAGCAGACATGCCAGCCATTTTGATTGGAGAACCGATTATAGCATGTCTTAATAATCCCCAATGTAACACTCCTTCTGAAGAAGAGGACGAATGGGTAATTAATGATAATATTTCCTTTGATTATCCCGTGAGTGTTGGGTTGTTTGAATCCATTACGGATAGCCCTCTACACATGCCTTTACATAAACCAAGTGCATCCGGTACACCCATGGAATCTATAGAAGGGGCCGTTTTAGAGATCTTTCCATCCAAAGAAGGTCAGTTGCCAATAATATTCGGTAAAACCCAATCATGGGGGTCCACAACTACAGATTCAAGTTCAGACTCAGACACCCCACAAATTTTCCATTATGCACGACCTGCACATCATATGATGAAGAAAATGGGGTACAACCTGAAGCATGGGAAGGGCTTCGAAAAAGGAAGACGTAGTTTGCTGCGTAACTTTGTGCCGAGAGGGAAACCTGCAAATTACTATGATAACACACACAGGGGGTTGGGATACGTTATACCCACACCACCAGCAACGGTTCAACCCAAGGACGACAAACCGATCCCATCACATTCTGCCTCTTCCTCCGCGTGGGACTCAGATGTCAGTGTGGGAATGATGTTCGAGAATCTCACCGTTAATATGACTTCAAGCAATCAATTGGAGCCAGCGAAAGCTACTGATTAGGAACCATGGGCTCAGCAATTAGGTCTCCAATGGGAAAAGCGATTTGAATAGCGTGAACCACCTACTGAAGACAAGGTGATTCAGGTCAAGTTGGGTAGTCAAGATCACCCTAAACCCATCTTTATAAGTGATAGCTTATCACTTATGGAAAAAGAAGAATTAATAATACTCGTAAAGGAGTATATAGACGTCTTTGCATGGAACTACGAAGACATGCCCGGACTTGATTCACAAGTAGCCATGCATCGTCTGAATATCAAACCTGACGCTAAGCCAGTCAAGCAGCAACAACGTCGGTTTCGTCCGAACATTATGGAGGCTATTGAAGTCAAAGTTCATAAACTCATTGCATGTGGCTTCATACGTGAGGAACAACATCCAGATTGGGTTGCTAATATCATTCCCGTCCTCAAGAAGAATATGAAAATACGGATCTGCATCGACTACCGTGATCTCAATACAGCTTGTCCTAAAGACGAATTCTCACTGCCCATCACCGATGTCATGATTGACAATACCTATGGATTCGAAAGAATGTCTTTCATGGACAGCTTTTCAGGGTACAATCAGATTAAGATGTATCCCGACGACGAGAAGCATACTTCATTCCGAACACCATTGGGGGTATACTGCTACACTGTGATTCCCTTCGGACTAAAGAACGCCGGAGCAACCTATCAGCGGGCAATGAACACAATTTTTCGCGATCATCTCCGAAAAATGGTAGAATGCTATGTCGACAACATTGCTGTCAAAAGCCGTAATAAGAATGACCATCTTCGTGACTTGAGAACAATGTTCGACATAATGCGGGCTCATCTGCTGAAGATGAATCCGACAAAATCCTTCTTGGGAGTTTCGAGTGGCAAGTTCCTTGGGTTTATTGTGACATCAAAAGGAATTCATCTTGACCCAGACAAAGTCAAAGCCATTTAGAGCATGCATTCACCGAGGAATCTCAAAGAGCTTAGAGGCTTGCAAGGTCGACTGGCTTATATTAGAAGATTCATCGCAAATCTCTCAGGTCGCTGTCAACCGTTCACCCGACTCATGAAAAAGTGTGTTTCCTTCGTATGGGATCAAGCTTGTCATGAAGCTTACGAGGATATCAAGAAATATCTCACAAAACCTCCAGTCTTGGTAGCTCCCACATCAGGGAAACCATTCTTTCTTTATGTGAAAGCTATAGACCAATCTCTTGGTGCCCTGCTTGCTCAAAAAGACGACAATGGTCACGAACAGGCTATTTATTATCTGAGCAGGACTCTGATAGGGCGGAATCTCGCTATAATCCTATTGAGAAGGAGTGCTTAGCTCTTGTCTTTGCCGTTCAGAAGACACGACATTATTTGGTCGGCCAAACCATACATGTCATTTTCAGAGTGAATCCTTTGCGTCTTCTCATGACGAAGCCAGGATCATTGAATTCAAGATTAGCTAACTGGGCGCTTCTTTTGTCTCAATACGACATGCTCTTTATCCCTCAAAAGGCGGTTAAAGGCCGGCCCTTGCAGAGTTCTTGGCTGCTCATCCGATTTCGGAAAACTCAAAACTTCATGAAGATATTCCAGATGAAGTCTTCGAATCCAATGTAACTTAAAAGGATGAAGTTTGGCAGGTGTTCTTCGATGGAGCATCACGAATAGGCCCTAAAGGCAGGATCATTGCCGGCGTTGGGGTTGTGTTATCTCTCCGCAAAATCACGTCCTTCCTAGAGCATTTTCTCTGACGGAATCGTACTCCAACAATGTGGCGGAATATAATGCTCTACTTATTGGTCTTCAGCTCGCCCATGAAATGGGGGTACGCTACCTTGAAGCTTACGGCAATTCAAAATTGATTATCAATCAAGTTAAAGGCGAATATGAGGTCCGTTACGAGGATTTGGTACCTTATTATCACGCAGTCATCGAAATAGCTAATCTGTTTGATGGCTTGTACATCGGGCACGTATCTCGATCTCAGAATACTAAGACAGATGCTCTTGCTGCATTAGCAACAACGCTAGCCTTGCCAGTCGTCACCGAGTTCACCTTACAGTGGCGACTCGACACCTTGTCTGCTCTAAACATATGTTAAGAACCAGAGAGGTCTATAATATCTCAACGGATCTTGAGCCGAGAGATTGGCAATTTCCTTTCATCGACTATGCTCTACATGGTCTGCTGCCGGACAATCCTAAAGAAGCGGCATCTATCAGACGAAGATCTCTCCGATTTTACTATGATCCAACTCTGTAAACACTTTACCGTCGTTCATACGACGGTATCCTCCTCTGTTGCCTTTCTAATTCAGAGGCACTGGAAGTGCTCAAAGAAGCACACGACGACGTATGCAAAGCTCATCAGCCAGGTCCAAAACTCAAGCACAGATTGCACAGTCTTGGATATTATTGGCCAACCATGATAGCCGATGCCATCCAATACGCATGAAGGTGTAAAGCATGCCAAATCCATGCAGACTTCATACACCAGCCTCTGGAGTTGCTCCACCCAGCTATTGCTTTTTGGCCATTTGAAGCATGGGGAATCGATGTCGTAGGGCCAATCAGCCCCTCTTCGACAAAAGGACACCAGTTTATCCTAGCAATAACCGATTACTTTTCAAAGTGGGTAGAAGCTATACCACCGGTTGAAGTCAAAACTTCTAACGTGATAATTTCATCAAACACCATGTCATCCATCGATTTGGTGTCCTAGGCGGATCATCCATGATAACGGTCCCCAATTTATAAGCCAGGTATTCTATCGATTCTGTGATAAATACTGAATTCAGAATGTGGCTTCAACTGCCTATAATCCTGCCGCTAATGGCTTGGCGGAAGCATTCAACAAGACAATCATTAAGTTACTTAAAAAGTTCATCTCCTCGAATAAGCGAGATTGGAATGAGAAGCTTGGTGAATGTCTTTGGGTCTACCGAACCACGGTTCGGACCCCGACAGGCAATACGCCTTTTTCCCTGGTATACGGGTGTGAAGCAGTCATACCGTTGGAAATCCAGATGCCGTCATTACGAGTCGCTCTGGTCACTAAGATCATATCAGAGGACAATGATCGGTTGCGTCTTCAAGAGCTCGAAGCCCTAGATGAGAAGCGGTTACAAGCTCAGCAGCACATTGAGTTGTATCAAGCTCGGATCTCAAAAGCCTTCAATAAGAAGGTCAAACAAAGAGTCTTCCAGAAAGGAGATTTGGTTTTAGCCGTCAGACGACCAATGATCATGACGCACAAAACCAAAGGCAAATTTCAGCCCAAATGGGAGGGACCGTTTGTAATAGAAACAGTCTATTCAAACGAAGCATATCGCCTTATGACTTCAGATGGTGATTTACTCATGATGCCGATCAACGGCAAATTCTTAAAGAAGTATTATCCTTGATTAAGGATCCTTCTCATGATCAAGTTACCTTCAAATCTAAAATATACAGAAGGAGCGCCCCTCTCTTCCTCCAAACGAGATCATACGACCGTAAATCAGTATAGAGTCGATCATACACTGGTTGTCTCAAAGAAGAATCAAGGTTATGAATACAGCAATCGAATGATCTAACACCTTTAACGGTTAAGGATAGAGGAAAATGTTGGCCTTTAAGCCCAACATAAGTCCTCGACAACTCATCATGCTGAGGGAATAGCATGGCTAACCCGACTCAAACGGTAGTTGGTAAAGGCATATCAAACCCGTTGACAGCTGAGGATTTGCTAAAAATCCTAAGGGACCTGTTCCCATTTGATTCCCTCTCCAAAATTACTTACCAATTCTCATCCATGGAATGGTAAGACCACATATAAAGAGCTTTCCATCCATTTCACTGTTAAGTTAACATTAAACCTATGACAGTGATCTTCTTTTTTTTCCTGTGAAAACGAGACCTTTCCAGGCTATGTTTAACACTACACCTTTAACATCCATTTCGTTGTTAAGTTAACATTAAACCTATGACAGTGATCTTATCATTTTTCCAGTGAAAACGAGACCTTTCCGTGCTATGTTAACACTGCACCTCTGGCATCCATCTCGCTGTTAAGTTAACATTAAACCTATGACAGTGATTTCCTTGATTTTCTCAGTGAAAACGAGATCTTTCATCCATTTCGCTGTTAAGTTAACATTAAACCTATGACAGTGATCTGAAAGCACACATAGAGGGGGGTGAATAGGTGTAAATGCTAATCTAGAAACTAGATGCGCTAAATGCGGAAGCTTAAAACAATTTTGCAACACACTTAATACAACACACAAGTGTAGCCGAATTCCCCGTGAAGGGCTCTGGACTAACTCCTCTTGATTCCCCTTGAATATGGGTTGAGGTGCTATATGAAGCTCTTGTGGTTAAGTATAAGTGAGGCACACACAAACAACCAAGCATACACAAGATATAGCAATATGAAATATGCAAGGTACAATGCAAGCAATGTATGATATGAATAATGAATGATGCTTTGCACAAATAAACAAGAGAGAGTTGAGAGATATTGGATCAAACGCAAAGGCAAAGATATTTTTCGAGGTTCGAGCACCTAGCTCTACATCCCCGCCTTCACCGAGAAGGATTTCTAATCCACTATAGGAGTACTGAACTCCTCTCTCAACCTTACAATGCCACCGAGGCAATACAACCACAATCTACCTCTACCGAAGAGAGATAAGGCCCGTAGCCAACAAACCAACTCCACCTCACACTTGAGGGAGCAAACACAAATCTCAACCTCTACCTAAGAGGGAGCAAACCAATACCACTCCGATCAACCTCTACCAAAGAGGGATACACAAATACAAGGAGGATTTACAACAAGTGGTTACAAAGACCACAAACTCTCTTTCTCTTTTTCCACAAAACAAGATCCTAATAGATTAGGATAGAGGATAAGCTCAAGTGTGGAAAACAAGTGTTTTGATCAAAGAAATTCTATTGGGAAAACACCAAAAAGATATAGAAGTTTAGATCAAAAACTAATTCCCAAAACCCTAATTTCTTTGAAATAAACAAAACACTTAAAACAAATAAGATTGATCTTTGGCACAAAAACTCTTTTGAAAACTTGTTTAAAACAATAGAGAAAATCTGAAAATTTTAGCTCTAAAAATCTTTGTTAAAACCCCCAAGAAATGGGGTATTTATAGGCCCATCAGAAAACTAGTCGTTAGGCTGATCTAGCAGCCTAACAGGCTAGCGGTCGGCCGGCCCGGCCGACCGCCAACGATCAGAAATGTGACCGTTGGGGCAACCCGATCGACCCCCAGATACAGAGAGCAGAGCTCTCTGGTCCGGTCGGCCGCCCGGCCGACCGTCCCTGTGTCTGCCAAACGTGCACAGGCTTGTGCACGTCGGTCGACCGCAAGGGTCGACCGGCCTTTGGTGCGGTCGACCCGTGCGGTCGGCCGTCCTGGCCTGTCAGCCACTGTTCTGGGACAGAAACACATGTTAAAATATTTCTAAAAAATCTTTTTATCTCTTCTAAAAATCCCCAAAAATAGTTTTATCATTTTGCATTGATATATAAACATGTGATAAAAATTTCAACTCAAATATCAAGCAATTGAAACCATTTTTGTGTTTTAACATTTTTACCAAAAACCAAAACTTGTATTTTATCAAACTTGGATTTTTCAATACATGAATAGGAAAGTCAAAATAAGTTTGTTTAAAAGTTTAAGCATGCATGTATAGAAAGAATACATCTACTATACATATAAATCATTTAAACTTGTTTTGATTAACTATTCATGAAAACCAAATCCAAAACATGAAACGTGTGTGTTTGTGCACTTGAGCATATCGACTATACTAACCTTTACAAATGGATCTAAATACACTATCTAAACTATGGATACCTAAGTCTTCTTGACGATCTCCATCTTCAAGTAAACCCGATCCAAAACTCCATCCATGGGCTAGACAATGTGTGATCTTGAAGCTTGAGCCCTGGAATCACTTGTGAAGCTTCCAAACACCTCTTGTTGAAGCTAATCACCAACTAATATCTTGGTTAATGATCTGAAACTTAAACAACACAAGATTATTAGTAAACATAACTACATGAGTTAATCATCATCAAAACTAGGGTGGAAGGCCTTTGGGCCAACAATCTCCCCCTTTTGATGATGACAAAACTCATGGAGTTATATATGCATGGATTAAACTTAAGCTTCAAAGAAGCTCCCCCTAACTCATGCATAAAACAAATAAAAATATATGACAATGAAGCTCAAAAATATGTATGCAAATGTATGGAGATAAAACATATCAAATTCTTCAAATTCTTTTTCTCCTATTTGCAAAACAAAACATATATGCATATCTTTTATTTATTTGTTAAGCATGAGAAAACTAAACACATGTATGCATAAAAACATGTATGCATCAACATGCATAAAACATATTCTAGAAGCTCTAGATACCAATTAAATTAATAAAACATTAACAAAACACTAGATGCTCTAGATACCAATAAAACTTACCAATAAAACTTAATATATGCAAAAACATAAGTATGCATATATAAACCACAAATTATTCTCCCCCCTTTTGTCAATCATCAACAAAGGGGTAAACAATCCAAACAATAAAATGAGGGGTAAAAATCTTTCTCCCCTTTTTGTCAATCAAAACAATACAAACAATGTTCTCCCTTTTTGTCTAAAAACGAAAACAAGGTCAATAAGGGGTGACTTTAAACAACTTGATATCAATAGAAAAATATGTCAATGAAGCATCTTGATACCAATAGAAAATAAACAAAGATCAACAAATATTATATGCTATATACATTCATGAAGAGGAAGACGTTAAGTTAGCTTCCCTACACATATGGATTACATGAAGGAGGGATGTTAAGCCCTAATTCACATAACACACATTATGTAATGCATAAAAGGAGATGTGAAGCTCCCCCTACACACGTGTACCACATAAAGAAGAGATGTTAAGCTCTTCAATATATAATACACTCAACATGAATCTATATGTAGAAGAGATGTTAAGCTCTCCTTGCATATAGTCAATATAAATCAAAACTTTTGTACTTTACTTTAAACAAAATTTTAGATACCAATTTAAAACACAAAACATCTTGATATCAAAAGATAGTATTTTTCTTTATAGGTACATGATATCAATTGAAACATTTTATTTCTATCATAAAGTAAGGGAGTGGAAATACAAATACCAATTGAAAAATGAAAAACGAATTTTCTCCCCCTTTATGAAATACCAACAAAAACTATGCATAGGCTTGAAATAAGATACCAATTGAAAACTAAATCAATTGAAATAAGGTGAAGCTCAAGCGCTAGCATAAACAAAATTTGTGTGAAAAATTTATATCTTTAGCACAAATAAAACAAGTATGTGTGTATGAAATAGGATGAGTACCAATCACTAATAGATGATACCAATTGAAAGAGTTCAATGATACCAATTGAATCAACAATAAGTTCAAGTGTATATCTCATATAATCTACCACCCAATCATGGTTCAAGTTTTAAATGATTTTCATTTTAAAGCATGCATGAACATGATCTCCCTTCCAACCGCCCTTAAAGGGTAGGGGTTTTCAAAAATAGATTTGAAAATAAGATTTATTTTGAAAAATTCTACCAAAAGAAGAATACGAACTAGTTAAATGGGAAATCTTGTTAACTAGTACGAAATTCTTCAAGTAAGGAATAAAACAAATTATTTTTCATAAAATATGAAATCCACATGATAATCAACACTCTAATTCAATTAAGCATAATTTTGACTCATGAAAACAAAACATGAGTAAGCAATAAATATGAGTGTACAAATAAATTGTGAATATCATAATCATGAAAATATTTAATTAAGCTTAATTATTCCTTAAACATTGAAAACACGAAAATCATCAAAACTTATTTAATCTTCATGGCATATGTATGTCAATTACAAATTAAATATACATACATATCCAAAACACAACGAGTCCACAAAATATATGCATTAAGGCACGTGGCTCAAAAAGGATAAACATGTATATCTAATAGTTTGGACATGATAGACATATACATGAAGTTAAACTAAAACACATGAAAACATGAAAAACTAAATTTTCACCAAAGTAAATTTCATTTCAAGGTATATGTATGAATTGTCAACACAATAAGTATACATATATATCCCTAAACACAATTGAGTCCATATATAGATTTGCATGAAAGGCAAATGACTCAAGGGGTATACATGTATATCTTAGAGTTTGGCAATAATACACATATACATGAAGTGAAAACTCACAATCATAAAATAAATCCAAAAATAGGAATACAAGTTTAAAATGTATGAATCATCAAAACTAGACTATACTAGCACATCTAATGGGTTCAAATAAGCATTCAAGCCCAAACATATATAGATTATTTGTGGCCCACTATATGTACAAGTATATACCTAGTTTTAATAAAACTAACATTTAAACAAGTAATCTTATCATGAAGCATCAAAACAAGAATCATCATGATAAAACTAAAACATGATTACAATGTAAATTCACATGTATTAGATTCATGATGTACATTATAGCTTAAACAAAAGTGAGAACACTAAGTATGGGTTCATATAAGCATGTGTGTCTCAAATACTATACATGTATGTCAAGGATCTAATAATCATGGTATTTACATACTAATCCATAGACATCAAAAACATGCTATAAACAATGAAATGGAAAGCATGTAAACAATAAATGGGAGTAAAAGATTGTTACCAAAACTGAAGAAGCAACTCTCCTTGTCTCCAAAACATGGTGGTCCTCTCCACCAAATCTTCCCTTAAAAGTGATGCATCCAATTGATTTCCTTTTAAGTCCGGAACGCATCCACTCCAAGGTGTCATCACTCTCACGTCATGTGAGAGCCCACACCTACGTCAAAAATAATAGAAGGGGTGGTCTTTGGTACCCATACTCTTTAGGGTTCATGGGGTTAGTCTCATTCTAACCCAAACAAAATTCTTTGCTAAATTAGGAGTATGTAATCTATCATAGCAAAATTTAGCAAGGTGGCCCTTACGTCCACAATGTGTACATGTGTACACATGAGCATACTTGTGATGGGTGTGTCCGTGTGGGGCATGTGTATGCCGTGGAGAGTGTGCATGCATAAAGGATGGAACTTGTTTCTCTCGAACCAAGGTTTCCAACCGTGAGTGGTTCATGGCACATTGGCTCATAGTGGAGCCCAAACAATCTACTCTCTTCTATAACATACAAATATCATCATTAATCCTAGAAGAAGAGGTACATGCATTAGGTAGACTAGATGAAGAAGCTAAACTAGCATGACAAACATGTGCATCTATATTATTTTGCAAAGCAATATTCTTCTTTAAACAAACATCTAAATCATTTGAAATAGAAATAATCTTTTTTTCAAAGCAACATTTTCTTTTAAAACAAAATCAACTTTCGAAGACAAGTTTTCATTTTTCTTCAAAAGAGTTTCACAATCATTTTTAGATTTAAAAATTCATTTTCTTTAAGTGCAAGTTCTAATTGAGATCTAAATGAATCCCTTTCATTATAGACCTCAACCTTCTCTTGCAAAACATTGTTAAGTCTAGAATGCAAACTCTTATTTTCTTTTTCAATTTCTAGACTTTTCTTTTTCAAAACTTTATATTTTCTATTAATTTTTCACACACAATAGAAAGTTCTTCATTCAAAGCATGGGCATCAATATGATCATTTGAAGAACTAGCATCATCATCACTATCTAATGGAGTTTCCGAGTGTACCTCAAGGGAGTCATTCCCTTGGACCATGAAGCATTGTGAATTGGATTCTCCACTAGATTCCTCTTCTTGTTGGATTGGCACTTGAAGCTCGGAGGTGTTGGTTGTTATCAATTTGTTCCACACTGTAAAGGCGGATCAAGGTTAGAAACACGTAAAAGATGGTCTTTAGATAATGTGCTTCTAATGGCCTCTAGGGCTTGTGCATGGCCCCTACATGATCACCATTACCAAGATAGCATTTCTTGGTAGCAACAAGAAAGACATGCAAACCTAGGGTCTTTAGGTACATGGACATCCTATACTTCCAAACATCAATGTTGGAAGGGTCAAAGCTAGGTGGGGTCATGAAGTCCATGACAAACTATATGAGTGTGCAAACAAGCAAATGCAAACAATAGACTAGCAACCAAATGGATCTCACTCCTAGGATGTTAAGCCTAATATCAGGAGCACTAGCTCTGATACCAATTGAAAAACACCTAGAGGGGGGGTGAATAGGTGTAAGTGCTAATCTAAAAAACTAAATGCAAAACTAAGTGCGCTAAATGCGGAAGCTAATGCAAATCTTGCAAACACACTTAGTACAATCAACAAGTGTAGCCGAATTCCCCGTGAAGGGCTCTAGACTAACTCCTCTTGATTCCCCTTGAATGGGTTGAGGTGCTATGTGAAGCTTATTGATTAAGTACAAGTGAGGCACACACAAACAACCAAGCATATAAGATGATATAGCAATATGAAATATGCAAGGCACAACACAAATGCAAGCAAGTAATATGTATGATGAATGATGCTTTGCACAAATGTAAAGAGAGAGAGAGAGAGAGTTTAGAGACAAGTGGATCAAACGCAAACACAATGATATGTTTCGAGGTTCGAGCACCCTTGCTCTACATCCCCGCCTACACCAGTGTAGGATTTCCAATCCACTATACCGTCCACCGAGGACTCCCACCGAGGGAACCTTTACCGAGAAGGATTTGTACAACAATGGAGTACCGAACTTCTCTCTCAAACAAACACCTCCTCACACAAGAGGGGTAGGCCCTTAGCCAAACAACCACAACAACCAACACCTCTACCGAAGAGGGTTTACAACCAAACTCCACCTCTCTCTAGAGGGAGCAAACCAACAACCCAATTACACAACCTCAACCTCTACCAAAGAGGGAGCAACCAAGAAATCAAGGGTTTACAATAGGTGGTCTCTTTCAACCACAAACCTCTTCCTTTTTCTTTTCCACAAAACAAAGATCCTAAACAGATTAGGATAGCAGATAGCTCAAGTGTGGAAACAAGGTGTTTTTGGAAACAAGCAACAAAGAAAAACTACTTGGGAAATCTCTTGTAAAAGATAGAAAATGAAAATCAATACAATATCCCAAACCCTAGTTTTCTTTGATTTTCCAAAAACCCAAAACAATAAAGATTGGAAGTTTAAAGCACAAAACTCTTTTTAAAACTCTTTTAAAACAATAGAGAAAGTCTGAAAATTTTGTCTCTAAAAACCTTGGCCAAAACCCAAAGAGATGGGGTTATATAGGCCAAACCAGAAACTAGCCGTTAGGCTGATGTGGCAGCCTGACAGGCTGACGGTCGACCGGCCCGGTCGACCGCCAACGGTCTAAAATATGACCGTTGGGCAACTACGGTCGACCGGCCCGGTCGACCCAAACAAATAGAGAGCTCTGCTCTCAGCCCGGTCGACCGTCCCGGTCGACCGTCCCAAAGTTGCCAAACGTGCACAAATTTATGCACGTCGGTCGACCGTCCTGGTCGACCGACTTCAGGCATAGTCGACTAGTTTGGTCGACTAGTCGACTTGGCTGAAGCCAGAACAGAAAATCTAATAAAAACATATTTTGAAAATACTTTTATCTTTTCTGAAAATTCTATAAAACTTGTTTTACCATTTTATTTTAAACACAAACTAGTGATAAAAATTTCAAGACATATATCAATCATATCAATTCATTTTTGAGTCTTGCAAATTTTATCAAAAACAAAACTTGTATTGTTATCAAACTTGATTTTTCAACACATGAATAGGGATATCAAAATAAGTTTGTTTAGCAAGTTAAACCATGTATGTATATCTAGAATACATCTAATATACATAGAAAGCATGTAAACTTGTTTTGATCAATCTATTCATGAAAACCAATTCCAAAACATAAAAACGTGTGTGTTGTGCACTTGAGCATATCAACTATACTAAGCTTTACAAATGGATCTAACACACTATCTAAACTATGGATACCTAAGTCTTCTTGATGATCTTCATCTTCAAGTTGACTTGCTCCAAAACTCCATCCATGGGCTAGGCAATGTATGATCTTGAAGCTTTGGCTCTGGAATCATCATGAATAGCTTCTAAACTCCTTGTTGAAGCTAATCACCAACTAATATCTTGGTTAATGATCTGAAACTTAAACAACACAAGATTATTAGTAAACATAACTACATGAGTTAATCATCATCAAAACTAGGGTGGAAGGCCTTTGGGCCAACAACTTCACCCCTGGTTCCCTCTGAAAGATTGGCTGGTTCTCTTGAAGTAGATGCACCCAGAGCGGAATACCTGTAGTAAGATTTTGTTTAAGCAAGGCATGATGAATATCAGAAGAAAATCACTCATGAAAGAGCAGAGCACTACCAAAAGATGATATCACCTCAACTGCCGTGGCTGCAGTCTCTCTCCGAACTTCCTCGATGGCTGCATCAGTCCCTTAGGCTCCATAGGAAAATCTTTGGCAGAATCAACATGAACGGCCGGCCCGCTTTCGCTCGCCGAACCCTCGCTGGTCCACCCAAAAGAGCTGGAGGCCATAGGCTTCCTTTTGAAGTCCTGGCACCTGAAGGACCTACATCGGCCGCATTACCGCCAGATTCTTCCGAGACGGCAAAATAGCTAGCCTCATCGCCTTCTCTATCAGTAAACAGGGGATCATAATGCTCCCCCTGTCTCTGACAGCCTAAGCTCTCGAGTCTCTCACCGCCTCGGTTCCTGAGTTATGAAGTAAACAGTGAGCTGTATGGAACACATAAGAAGTATATTACAAGAACGGAGCTGATCTTACCCGCGTCCGGAGCAGCTTTACCAGTAGTCTGCCTAGGAGCTGACAACCTAATGACTAATGGAGCAGGAGGAGGAGGCACTGCAGATGATTCGCCCTCTGCAATTAC
Organism: Agave tequilana; assembly: GCA_038442645.1. Classification (NCBI taxonomy): domain Eukaryota; kingdom Viridiplantae; phylum Streptophyta; class Magnoliopsida; order Asparagales; family Asparagaceae; genus Agave; species Agave tequilana. The sequence continues at coordinate 34,724 of JAVJIF010024308.1, read as the reverse complement.
CGTAGGAGCGTAGCGACGAGGCTTCTTCACTACCCTCTTCCTACGAGATCCACCTTCCCGCTTTCGCTTGAAATGGACGTCAGGATCTTCTTCCTCCACTTCTTCCACATCAGCATGTTCCATGGGGGCCGTGCCTGCCCCACCAGAAGTAGATGCTGGAGCCTCAGCACCTGTATCCGCTTCAAAGCGAGGACTTCCTACATCTGAAGCTTCGCTATCATCAACGGCAATGAATTTCCCGAGGCCTGGCACGCGGACCCTCTTACCCTCGCTCTTCTCAGTGACCTTCCGCTTCAGCCATTGAGAGATCAACTTCACACCAAAGGAATTAATAGAAAATCCAGTGGGTGTGGAGTTCGAGGTTCTATACCACTGGCAGAATTCCAGGGTCGTCAGAAGGTTGGGAGTCCTTAGCGGCATGCACTGTCGCGCCTCAGTACAGCCAGTAATGAAGAACCGCCAGGCACGAGCTCCATCGATGAGGCTCCCATGAAGGCCAGGCTGCTGTTCGAATTACCTACGTACAGTTGGTCATATCAAACTGACGGGCAAACCGACTCGGAACATAGGGCTCCAGGTAACAAGTATCCCCGCTTCTATACAACAATTAGGATAGTCGGATGCTAACCAGCCATTCGAAGACTCACCGACTCAATAACGTCTGCCTTTCCCCTACATCTTTGAATTCTTCACCATAGCCTACATCGCGAATGTAGGGAAAGCATCGAAAGAGGCTATAGACGTCATGACGGCACAGCAGCTTACGGACTCTAGCCACATAAGTCCGTGACCACGAACACCCCTCGAATCGACGGAGAAGCGACATTCGAACACCTTCTGGGGGCTCCTCACCAGCTTGGATAATGGAGGGGCAGTGAAGGGCGAACCATGCCATCGAATAAGTATATGGCAAACCAATTCTGGGGTTTGGTCCATCGCGAGGCAAGATAGTCCCCTTTTCCCGCTTCGTTGTTGGTGGCCTACAGAAAGCCTCCGTCAATGCACGAAGGCCTCTTTGAATACATCACACCATGGCTGGAAGAAGTCCAAGAGAATGACCATGGACTAGACGAACAGCGGACAATAAGACAGTCGGATGAATGACATCACCAGACGAGGACGGCACCACACATCTCTTCAACCAAACCGTCAAAAAGCCAGCCAGAAGTGCCTTCGGGACGTCGGCCGACGAGCCTGGTGGTGAAAAACTCCGAAGAATATCACCTTTCTCATAGGGTCCATCATCTTCTTCCAGAATCAAATCCCCTTGAGAGTGCCCTTGCATCCGGCGAAAGATGTCTTCGTCTATAACTCCACAATGAGCTGCTTCGGGAGTACCTTCCAGGTCGGGCAACAAATAATTCCCCCAGCTCTTCAAACTGCATGAAGCTCCCTTATGGCTCCCATGCATGCTGGAGCAAATGTAAAGATGGCACATCAACTCCCGGTAAGTCTCAAATAAGGCGGGCTCCTGCTTCTCCAGAAGTGCCAATTCCGCCTCGCACGGGAAATATTCTTCATATGGGAGAGACCCCAAAGGCAGAGCAGAGACTTCCCACATCTCGTGCAGAGCCATACCCAATTCGCCAACAGGGGTGAAGAAGGTCCCTGTAGCCGGGCAGTGCAACTCAAAGATGGCGTAGAAGTTCGCTACGCTCATCTGAATGCCATAACAGGTCCCCCTGACGGCCTCGTAAAGTCCCAGCCTCTCCAGATCCTCCTCAAAATGGGCAAGGATATATAGAGTCAAGTCCCTCCACCATGCCTTGAGAGGATGGATCCACCCCGGGGTCCTGAAATCAGTGGCTGGATAATTGTCATGAACCTTAAAGAACTGATTTCGAAAAGTCTGAGCTACCGCGGGATTTTCTCCCACTGGGATGTCCGGAAGTACGTTCTCAGGATGGAGACCCAATATGCAGTGAGGAGGACCCGTCCTTGTGTAACCAGGGGATGGAATTATCAACTTCCCTACGTGAACGGAATCAGTAGTCCGCGCCACTTGCCACTGCATCTTTCGAGCCCTCGTCACACATTGAAAGAAAGATAAGGGAAAATGTCGTTTGCTAGATGGGAGATAGTACTTCTCACCATCCAATTTGAAAATCCACTGCCCCTCTCTGGCTAGCAGCTGGTGATCGTTGTCTGGCGCTGCATCTCCGAAAATGAAGTCGGGCTTCCGGTAGATTCTTCGGTCAGAATCTTCAAGGGGAGCAGTAGTTAAGATGCTCCTCATGGTGCACTGATCCCCAGCATGAATAAGTGCATCCCAAGCAGGAGTGCTTCGCTCGCTGAATAGTGAAGCCTGCCCTTGAAACTACAGACTGACGTTGCCATCCAGCCCTCTGGCTGTGCCAAAGAGACTGTTCAGAGGACCAGGAGTATAGTGCACTGCAAAAATAAGGAGAAACTATGATTAGTTCATCGGCCGAAGGAGAGCTAAAATAAGAATGTAATTTTTGTTAAGGCATAACTTTGCTCTCCGAGCGAAGCTGGCCTAACAATAGCTTTGCCCTGAAGCTCAGCTTCGCAGCTGCAGCTTAACTCTGCACTCCACATGAAGGCAGGATGCATGGAAATATCTAAGTATTAGCTTTGCTCTGGAAGCTTGGCCTCAACGCGAAGGAGCCCCAAGAGCTAACTTCGCCAGAAGAATACTGTTGCTTAAAAATTATTATTTTGAGGGCATTAAAGTCCTTTTCCAACGCGCTTCTAAGGCTAACTTCGCGTCCTATCATCCAACAAGATGTGAACCGCCTAAGAGATAGCTTCGCCCGGAAGCTTGAAGAAGAGACCCTTTGGTTCTAAGATTCCTGATCAAGAAATTAAGGGAAATTAAGGGACTTGAACTCCCTGAGATCACTAGATCATAATGGATCGTTGTAGATTCATTATGAGATAGCCGAAAGATTGGCTTTAAGAAGAGATGAAAATCTCTGAACAAAAGGGAAAGATCCCTACCCGCGATAGGTCGTTCGAGGACCGGAGGAGGAGAAGGACCCTCCGTCGTAGAGGTTGCTACCTCTTTTCCTACTCGTCTTTTGGGAGCCATTGGAGAACTAAAGAAGTTCTTGAATTCTCAAACGAAGAAGAAAGAAGAAGAAAGGGCTTGCAGTGCTCTGAAAATTTAAAGAGAAGTGGTGCCTTCTCTTTCAGCCCGATCAGGCTTTTATAGGCTGATGATTGCCTAAATGTCGCCTCCTCAAAAGGAGCGCAGCAGTCGTTTCAAATTAATTTGAAACGGCGCCTAAAGCGCCTTCCTGAGAAGCGCTGCTTCAACCCCGCTAAGGGCTAACTCTGCCGTGAGTTCAGTGTTGACTTAGCGTGACGCTTGAATAACTTCGCTGAGAAACATGCCTTAGCTCCGCTAAAAGCACATCTCTAGCTTCACGGAAATTCCGCGATAGCTCCGTCAGAGATTTGTTTCTGACTCAGTGGGTGTCAGTCTCCAACTTCGCCGGAAGTTTAGCTCCGCTGAGAGCTTCTAATTCTTCCTAAGGAAAGGACTTACTAAAGGTAGTCCACTTCAGGCGTTCTCGAATCAAAAAGGAGAGAAATAAAGCAGATAAGCAGAAAATAAACTTTTACTGATTCAAAAGGGAAGATACATTGATACTACTGCATCAAGGTTGTGTTCGTACAACCGAATCATTGCTCCAAAGGCATACAAGTGGTCCTATCTACTTCTAAGCCAAACTGACTGGACACGAAAGGCCCTCCTCCTACACAAGGCCGTAATCCTTCGCATAATGGCAGATTTTGCCATCAAGAAGCCGGATCTTCTTTGATGAAAATTGGCAAAAGATCAATTGCCACCAGAAAGCTAGATCGTTTTTGATGAAAATTGGCAAAGGATCCGAGACCTTACAGGTGATGTCCGCTTTCCCGAAGTGGATCATCTCGGATAAGCGACTACCAACCCCTTCTCGAAGTGGATCATCTCAGATAAGCGACTGCCAACCTCTTTTGGGAGCACCCATCAGCTGCCCCAGTTGTTCCTCCTGCTTAGGATTAAAGTTTCAACCAGAAAATCAAGAGACAAGTTTCTGGTCTCTTTCATTAAGATGAAAGACGGGCGAGCATAGTTCACTACAATACAAACTGGACACAGTTAGTAGTAAATCAAAGAAAAATGCAAGCATGATACGCTAAGTAAAGTTCTTTGGGCGAAGCATTTATATCTGATCCAGTTGCACTTTAAGGATTGATTTTAGTTAAGCAAAGGAAAGCCTCGCTTGCACAGTGATGATGGCTAGCTCAGCATAAGCCAAGTCCTAGCCTCGCCTATATGGCTAAGCCAGACTAATCCAGAGGGACGCAGTCTTGACCCACCTATATGGCAAGACTGGCTCAACCTTGAAGAGACTAAGTCCAATTCTTGTCTATGTGGCGAACTTAGCAGGCAAGCATGCAATGATCTTTCTTTGATCAAGTGAAAATGATAGCTTCGCCAGAGAAGTGGGAAATAGGGCTGAAGCCCTCCTCTGCAATCAGTCAGATACAAAATGAAGAACAAGGGAAATCAATCCCTGAAGTAGCTAGTAAAGCTAAGGGAAGTAAGCTCCCTAAAGTTGGTAAAAGTCTCTGGATGACCAAAGCTCACCAGTTCTTGGCCGGTTAATGACCAGAGTGGGCACCCCCACTATTTCAGAGATCTGAGTATCCTTCTCTGAACAACCAGGAGATGTCATGAATGGACTGTTTCCTTGAAGAGGACATCAAGTGTCCTATTTATAGGCCTCATGGCCTGATTGCACCGCCGCTGCTTCAAGCTTGGAAGTACGAGCGAATTTAAGGCATTCAAGTACTAAGCCTTGAGAAAGGAAATAGTCTCCCTTAGAAATGCGCGCAGAAGCAATAATCTTCCTCCTTAATGTAAGAGAGGTTATTCTAACCTCGAAAAAGGAGCAATCCTTCTCGAAACTAGCAGAAGGCAGTTGGCCTCGGGAAGGGAACGACGTTCCAAAACAATTGGAAGCGAAACTACTTCGCGAAGCTACTCAGAATCGCGAATCTACATGATTCTTCAGCGAACTTATTCCAATCCAAAGCAGGATTGAAAGCGAAGCTGAACTCACCACTATGGTGACGTTCGTACTTCACATACCATCAATCAAACCAATTCAAAGTATTTCGGAGTCTGAGCCATTCCATTGCAGACTTTCGAAAACTTTGAAGGGGGTCTTGTTGACACTCTAAAAAAGACAAGATTCCTGACTGGCCTGAACAATGTCTAAACTTGTGACATTTATAAAAGACAAGTGACAGACAAGCTGACGACCAGTTCTGTACCCATCTCCGAGGAACAAATCAGTAACTTGGACTCTACTGATCCAGTGAAGCAGACAGTGAGACAGATTGTCTTTTAAGAGACCTAAGCAGGTCTAAGATGCTAGATTAGCTCAACACTTAACATTACATGAGCCCAAGGGGGATAGCCTCACCTGAGAGGCTAAGTTTGTCCAACTTCGCCTTGGAGCCGTTCAAAGCTCCATTAGGGAGCTAACTTACAGCTTCACCTGAAGTGCTAAGTTAACTCCGCAGAGAGTTAGTTTCGTTCGAAGTCACACGCAACCGTGCAGAAGGATGTTCGGTAGCTTCGCTACAGATGTTTATCCAGCTCCGCTGAAGAGCTTTCTTCTGACTTAGCCGGATGCTCCTTCCAGCTCCGCTGCGAGCTCGACGCGACAGCTCCGCTGCGGGTCTTTCATGGTCACCTTTGACCAATTAAATCTCTAGATGAGATCAAATCTATTCAAGATCAAATCTAATCAGATCAAATCTGAGATCAAATTTGGCAGTTGTTATCATAATCTCTTGACTTTCCTAAAACAAGTAAGAAGATCAGGGGAGATCTTTCAATTATTTAGAAAGAATCAAAATAGATTAGGAGATCGACGCTACCTGCTATTCTTAACTTCACTGAAGCTGATTCTACCCTCGCAGCAAGGCTACTTTCCAGATTTAAACAGATTGACTCAATCTGTTTCCAGATTTTCAAGGGACAATTATACCCTTGCTCTCCTATAAATAGCCCACCAGAGGCACACACAGAAAAAGGCGCACAGGCAGAGAGGACAACACACGCACAGAGAGAGACGGCTAAACAGAGATCTATTCTCTTGCTTCTAAGAATTCAAAGAACTGCTTCTCTAATCAGGGTGTTGATACCCTAAGATCTTCTTCCCTCTCAAGGAATCTCCGGAACCAGGCGAGAAGGAATTCCCAAGTGGAGGCAGTTTGAGAAGTAACAAGAGGGTTCTACCAACCTTCTGTTCTCCGATTCCCCGAACCAGGCGAGAAAGAGAATCCCATCGATCGCATCGTCAAGGGACAAGTGGTCGCGCGCTGACCAGACACCTATCGGCACACTTCTCGAGAATCTCAGAGGAGATCTACTTGTAATCTTTTTTTAGAATACTTGTAATTTAGCTCCTCGACCCTTTTTTTGTAAGTTTTCCCCTTTGCAAAATCAATGGAAAACACTTCTGTTTATATAGTTCAGAAATTTGATCAAAATCTTAGTCGGTGTTTAGCTTCAACAAAAGATTCGAAGTCAAGTTTTGAAGCTAACACATGTTGATTCAGGAGCTCGCGCATTAAAATCACATCAAACACTCAAGAAGAGTGTACCTCGTTGAATCAAGGTCTGGACCAAGTCAAGAAGGAGAAGAAGATTTTCAAGAGAATATATTCAAGACTTGTGTCATATGTGAAAGTGTTAAGATTTTATTTTTCGATAAATGTAAATGATATATTAGCTATGGATTGCTCAAGCTTATACACGCACACACAAAATTTATATGTGTTTTCAAAAGAAATAGTTTTGATTTTTGAACAATTTAAGTTTGGTTTTGAGCTTCAAAGAACACATTTTTATGTTTCATGTATAGATTTCACCAAAACAAATTTACATGATTTACATTGTATTGGATTCTATCCATATACATTGATGGTTCAAATATTTAGAAAAACTTATTTTGATATTTCTAATTCATTGTTTAAGTTTTGTATTTATTAAAACTTTGTTTAAAGCTTATTGTCAAAAATATAGATATTTCAACTTATATGTGCATTGGATTATATCCATACACACTATGCTTCAAAAGTATTTTAATATCTTGCTTTTGTATTTAGACAAGTTTTTAAAAAAATCATTTTTTTTCATTTAAAACTTTGATTTTGAAAATACCGATTTTGTTTAAAACTTAATTTCTATATCACAAATTCAAATGTTTGTAATATGTGTTGATTTTTTATCACACATATTTATACTTCAAAGTGTTTTAATGAACTTATTTTGTGTTTTTTATGTGATTTAAATAATATTTTAAGATTTAAAAGACAAGTTTTAAATCCCTTAAAACCCACACCTGGGCTTCTAGCGGTCGACCAAACGGTCGACCGAACTAGAAGTCGGTTGACCGTACAGTTGATCGATGTGCATAGGCAATGTGCACAAGCCTAGCTTGAGGGCCAGTCGATCGGGCCGTCGATCTGGATCTGGCCCCGGTTGACTGAGCGGTCGACCGGCCAGAGAGCAGTGCTCTCTGCCTCGATCGACCGACCGGTCGACCGACAGGTCAAGACATGGTGCGATTGACCAGAAACTCTAACGGTCATAAATATGACCGTTGGTCGGTCGACCGACATGCCAATCTGGCTCCAACGACTAGTTTTCTGGTGCCTCTATAAAAGGGACTTTGGCCGATTTTGGGCAAGATTTTTAGGTTGTTTTATAGAGCTCTATTTCAAAATTTCTAAGCAGTTTTTTAGAGCTTCAATTCCATATCAAAAGAAAGTTTACCAAGAGTTTTCTCTTGAATTTTAAAAAGGATTTCTTGAGTTTTCCTCTACAAATCTATCTTGTTTTCTCACACAAACTTGAGTCATCCATTACTATATCAATCCTCTAGGGATTCTTGTTGTGAGAGTTGTCTTTGTGATCAAGAGAAGGGATCACAAGTTTCATTCTTGTATTGTGAGGAGTTCTAGAGATTATGGCCTCGGTGAAGAGTGTTTTGTGGTGATCAAGTGAAGTGATCACCAAGTGTTCCAACTTATGGTTGGGGAGTTGTAAGAGGCGCAGACTCAACAAGCTAGTGTACTTGTGTGTGTTGTTCTTGTGCGAACAAGTAAGGAACTTACGGGTTCAAGAATTCTTGAGGGAGCTTATTGTACGTGTTGCAGCACCGAGTGATCTTGCGGGATTATTTTAGTGAAAGTCCTTCATAGTGTTGAAGGCGGGGACGTAGAGCAAGTGTGTTTGAACCTCGAAACAATTCTCCCGTTTGTGATTGCTTTTCTCTCTCTCTCACTTGCTTTATATATCTTGCATGCTTTTATTGTTCATCTTTATATGCTTGATATATTTGTGCTAAATTGATATATATATATGCTTGGGTTATTTGTTTGCTCACACTTGTATTCAACCAAGAGAGTCACAGTGGCACCTCAACTCTTAATTTAGAGGAATCTTGAGGAGCTAGTTCAGAGACCTTCACCAAGAATTCGGCTACACTCTTGTGTTATACTTTGTGTGTTTGCATTATAGTTCTAAGTTGCATAATTAGTTTTTTAATTCCGTATTAGTTTTGCATTAGATTAGCTAGTCACCTATTCACCCCCCTCTAGATGACTTACAAATACCCTCCATATACTCAGTAGAAGAGAATGTTGGGCCCTAGAGGGGGTGATAGGATCAAGAATAATTTAAATTAAATATACCAGTTATATAGTAGATTGTAAAGTAGGCAAACTGGTAGGATCACCCAGTCTGATAGTAGGATGACACAGTATGGTGGTAGAAGTAACAGAGAACATAATACAGTTATGTAACAGTAAATGCACAACAGATAAATCACAAAAATAACTGATAAGTCTATAGTTCGGCATTATTATATCGCATTCCCTACTGATTTATGAATAAAATGTCAGTCTAAACCGTTTTGGTCTCTCTTGCAGATAATCAAGACAAGGAGGGTAAAAGGGTAATAAGAGCTTAATTAAACCCATCTTCGGTAATCAAATCTGCATTTCTTAGAGGCCAAGTAAGGAAGCTTCTAGAAGATGCATGAACCTAGACCCTTGCGGGTGTCTGACGCAAATCTGGATGAAATTAATCGAATGAGCATTTTGGATGGTCCCGAAGCAACACGAACCCATGCACCAAAATCAGGGACTAGATCCCTGGTATGCGCGCGAAAACGTGGCTATAGCCGCGTTTTTGCGGCCTATGGTGGGCCCACCATCAATTTTTGACGCGTGGCCTCGTCTCGTCTTGTAGAATTCCTTTCTGCCTATAACAACCCTGCAGAGGCCTAGAACGCAAAGAGATTGAGAAATAGGCTAGTATTTTTCTCTTTAGTATAGTGTATGTAGATGTTTTTCTTTCTTTTCTTTTGCATTTTCATTTTGTTTTAGATCATGTATAGGGCAGAGAGATTCAGAGAGACAAAGAAAGATATTGAGGTAATAGATGGTGACAATCTATGTAAATGTGTCTCCTTTCTACTCCATTGTAATCTTCTCCATCTTCTTATGATGCTTAGCCAGATTTTCTCATGGGACTAACTACTAACCATAACTAGCTAACCACTTACTGATAATCCACATGAATCTAGTAGCCTCTACAAGGCCTTGTTCTACAAGAGCCATTGATGGCTCATGATGTTGGGTTTTAACATCTAACTTGCTAACTTTCTAACCAAGCTAACTCTATCTTATTTCATGCTTGCTTCTAATAGTTGATGATCTAATATTTGTATTAGCTTGCTCTTGATGCAAGTTTGAATGTGAAGAACTATTTATTTGTCATGCTTTATATTGTCTCTTGAAGCTAAGGATTAGTGATGGCCAAGGATCCATGTGAGGCAACTATTACTAAGAGGTTAGCATGTTAGTGTAGTAATTAGTAGTTAGAAATCATGAGATTCTTTTATAGCATTCCTCATTCTTTTTACTTTGTTTTAAGGATCATTTTCAAAACCTTTTTATCATTCTCTTATCGATGTTTTCACCAACTTTTAGTTCACCTTTATTTCATCATCTTTCTATTTTGTTTTCAAATCACTTCTCCTTGTTTTCACATCACCGTTTTCATCATCTTCTCTACCTATCACTTCAATTTTTTTTCTCATTCTTTTAACAAAGAAGACTTGTTTACAACGATGTGAATATAAACTGTTAATGCTTCTATCGCCTCCCGTCCCTGTAGATTCGACTCGTTGAGCCAATACTATAATGGAAGTATCTAGGGAACATAGCACATACAAACTTTTCATTGATTTCATAAAACCACATTTTAAAGTGCTGGTTTCACCCCGGTCAAATTTTTGGCGTCGTTGCCGGGGATGGGAATGGTTTAAACTCACGTTTTTGTTAACATTTTCTTCTCTGTTTGGTGTGCAGGACAATCTTTGCAGGAGCTTAACATTGTAGAACAAACACTAGCTTTGCATTCCCTGCTCTAGGAAGCAGGACCCAGCTTCTAAAGAAAAGCCGCAAAAACGCGACTTTGTTGCGGATACGCGGCAATTTTGTGATAATTGTGTATCTTGTTGTGCTGGGCTGTATTCACTGTAATAGCTAGTTGACTGTACTATTACTTTCCTGCTTTGATTGCCTGAACACTGTAATAAATAAAGAACTAAAATATGATATTTGGACGCTTTTAAAATGGTTAGATATTTACATTTAGGCACGTGTCAATTCAATTCCAATATACTGTTTTTTTGTTCTGTTGTTGTGATTTGAACTGAGGTGTACATATAGCATTACATATAGTATAGGACAAACATGTGGGTGATTTTACTCACTTTTTGTGTTATTCTTGTCTGTATTGCACACTTGCACGAATTGAATTAAGGGCAAAACCCATACAAGATAAGGTGGGATTCATCACTCTTTCTTAGCCCAAAAACTACCTCCCCACTCACACAACCCATGCCTTAATAAAATTGATAGACGTTGGCCCCTAGGGACATCTCGGACTCATTAAGAGATTGACCGAGGGGGAACTTGTTTTGAATCTTACTCTTGTGAAATCGGTGTCTAAGGTTGGGGATTAAGAGGTTACGCCTCGAAGATACCGTGGTTTGACGCAATTAAGCCCCATTGCTTACGCACGGATATCACCCACCGTATTTTGCCCCTACCTGACCGATTAGCTTGTGGCTGAATTCATACAACAACCTCCCCTGGGTAATCGACTAGTTAGGAGTCGTCTAGGTCTAGGTCAACTCTAGTATATACTTGTTTTGATTTTTTCTATCTTTTTTGTTTGTTGGTTGCTTTTCTTTTTTGTTTGTGATTATTATGAAATGGAATTAACAACAATTTTTTCAATCCTAACATGAATCCATATTTCACACCAACCCTATTTGATTCAGATAATTCCAACCCAGCTTTTTACAATATGAACCCCACCAAATACACCGGGTGGACTTATCCGAATTAATACAACTCATACCCCAATCTTATGACTATAATTTTCAAAAAATTTAAACTCTTTACAGAGTCATTGGGAATTCACATCCCGCGAGTCAAAATTTCCACCATCTTTTCCACAATTTTCACAATTTTCACAATATCTATTCCCTAATTTTGCTTCCTATACTCCTTTTCAGATCACCATTGAAGAAAAATCCGAGTTAGAAAAAAGTATAGAAGCTATACAAACCATGCTTGAGCCAACAAAAGAAGCTCAACTCCCCAATTACACAATATTTTCAAGATTCATACTCATTTCCACCTATTCAAAATGAACAACCATCTGCCCTGGAAACGAGTATGGAATGCTTGCGTGAGTCTGAGCGTCAATCTCAAGCATGTTGGACTCACAATCTTCACAAATTTCCAAAATCAAGATTCCTATACTCCCTTTCTAGAGCATCCACTTGAAGAAACATCACATCTAGAAAAGAGTATAGAAATCTTGCAGGAGCCGCGCTACAATTTTAAAAATCTTCTACTCAGTCTATCGATAGGTTGAAAACACAATTGAGTCAATTGGTCAACATTTATAGGAATGAAGAAACTCTCTCTTATTAACCTTTGACCAATTCAGATATCTCTAATTCTATCGATTTGACTCATAACTCTTGTTGCTTTGGGAACAAGATCCCTACACTCCTTTTCTAGAGTATCCACTTGAAGAAACTGAAAATCACCTAGAGGGGGGGTGAATAGGTGATAATGCTAATCAATGCACAAATAAAAATTATGATGCAACAATCTCCCAAACAAGACTAGAAGCGGATTCCCCGTGAAGGGCTCTGAACTCCTTCCTCGTGATTCCTCTGGATATGAGTTGGAGGTGCACAATGTAATCTTGTTGTATGAGATTTTGATTGACAAGATGAATGAAAACAAGTGAATATTGCAATGAAAATAGAGAGCAAGTAATAAGAGCAATGAAAGTAAAGCGAGAAACAAGAGCAAGTAAACCAAACGCAAACACCGAGAATTTTTCCGAGGTTCGAGCACCCAGCTCTACGTCCCTGCCTTCCCCAGAAGGATTTCTAACCACTATAACTTCACAAAGATGTTACAAATACACGGAGTACCCAACTCCACAATCTCAAGTACAAGTTTCTCTCTGGTGATCAAAAGACCATAAACACTCTTTTGCAAAACTCTTTTCCCTTACAAAAATCCTTGTAGAACAATGAGTAGGAATGAAGCTCTTGTGTGTAAGGAGAAAGAAAAAGAAATCAGAGAGTTTCTTGAAAACACTCAGAAAATGAGAGAGAATTTCAGCACAAAACCAAGAAACCAAGCTCTTTTGAAAGCCTTAAACTTTTTAAACTTTTGCAAATTTTTCTTGTAATGAACCTCTCCCCAAACACCCCTATTATAGTAGAGGGCTAGGGTTAGAGATAAAACACACTTAAGGCTAATTAGAAAGTATTAGGATCAGCAAATGACATTTAAACCCTTATTAGAGAGAAAAAGACAAAATAAATCAGTTTTAAAATTATAGCCGTTACTGTTCAAACGGCTATTCCGGTCGACCGGTCGGTCGACCGAAGTACAAAAATAAGAGCCGTTGCCGGCTCTCGGTCGACCGCCCGGTCGACCGAAAAATACAGAGAGCAATGGTCTTGCAGTCAGGCAGGTTTCGGTCGATCGCTTTGTCGACCGTGAAACGTGCACACGGATACGCACCTGCTGCCAGAACTACGGTCGACTAGGACGGTCGACCGACTTGACCTGACACAGGATCGGTCGACCGCGTCGGTCGACCAACTCAGGTCAAAAATCAAAACAGAAACAGAATTTTGAGGAGAAATCTATTTTTAACAAAATAGTTTTGAATAGAGATATATATAATGGATAAAAATGAGTTTGTAGGCTGAAGATTGTATACAAACAATTTTTGTACATATTATAGGAAATATGTTTGGAAAAAAGATGTGCGCAAAAAGTGTGTGATAGAGCTTCAAACCTATTCACTATTCTTTAACAAAACTATAAACTAGAAACAAATCTAATGATTTATCTTGAGCAATTCTTGAAGTCTTGAGCCATGCAATGCTTTAGCTAGAGCCTTCTCTTCTAAGTTCCTTCCTTGATGTGCTATAAGCCTTCATTGCTCCATGAACCTAGAAAGTCTTGCAAAAGCTAGCAATGGCCTCCAAATATGATACTAACCTGAAATTATCTTAAAACAAACTAATTAGTATCAAATAGCTCTTATTTGTTTTGTTATCATCAAAACTCTAAACAATGGAGAGTGTAACCTTTTGGTCCAACAATCTCCCCCTTTTTGATGATGACAAAAAAAATAGGCTATGAACAAAAATATAGGGGAGGAGAAAGCTCCCCCTCAAATTATGCTATATTTAAACAAGAAAAAAATGCAATTTGTAAGGAAACACAATGGGATATAAAACACTTGCAAAACACTTAAACTCAAATTACAAGAATTTATGAAAACACATCTGAAAACTAAAACATATATAAACTCATATGGAACCAAAACCATATGAACTCATATTTTCATACATAAACTCATTCTCCCCCTTTTTGTCATACATCAAAAAGGTCAGAAAACATTGTTATTCAATAACACAGACATTAAGTTCACCAATATGTAAGAAAATTTAGCAAAATCAAGTGGTTTAGTGAAATATCGGCAAGTTGCAAATCCGTAGAAACATAATCAATATCTATATCTCCTTTCTCAAAATGATCTCTAAGAAAGTGATATCTAATCTCAATGTGCTTGGTCTTACTATATTGATTTGCATTCTTAGTCATATGTATAGTACTAGTATTATCACAAAATATTTTTATATGGTTATAATGCAAATCATAATCAAGGAGAGTATGTTTCATCCAAAGGACTTGTGCACAACAAGTCCCCGCGACAACATACTCCGCCTCGGCGGTTGAGAGAGCTACAGAATTTTGTTTCCTAGAGGACCATGAAACAAGACAATTACCAAGAAATTGACATGTCCCACTAGTACTCTTTCTATCTACTCTACAACCCGCATAGTCGGCATCCGAATAACTCGTCATTGAGAAATCTCCTATTTTCGGATACCAAAGACCCATCCATTGTGCCTTAATATAACGAATAATGCGTTTTACCGCAATAAGATGGACTCTTTGGGACACGATTGAAATCTAACACAAAGACACACACTAAACATTATGTCCGGCCTACTTGCCGTCAAATACAAAAGACTACCTATCATGCTTCTATACAATTTAATATCAACATTTTTACCTGATCATCCTTATCAAGCTTGGTTGTAGTTGCATGGGAGTGTTGCAAACTTTAGAGTCTTCAAGTCCAAACTTCTTTACGAGTTCCTTTGCATACTTGGCTTGATAAATGAAGTTCCCATCTTACAATTGCTTGATTGGAGTCCAAGAAAGAAATCAATTCACCCATGGAAGACATTTCAAACTCACATTGCATAACCTTTCCAAACTCCTTGCATAAAAACTCATTAGAAGATCCAAAAATTATATCATCAACATAAATTTGCACAATTAAAATGTCATTATCAACATGCTTAGTAAAAAAGTTGTGTCTACTTTGCCTTTAACAAAATCATTTGAAATGAGAAAACTAGAAAGCCTTTCATACCAAGCTCTTGGAGCTTGTTTCAATCCATACAAAGCTTTATCAAGTTTAAAAACAAAACTAGGATGAACATGATCAATAAAACCGGGAGGTTGTTCAACATAAACTTCTTCATTTATAAAAACCATTCAAAAATGCACTTTTTACATCCATTTGAAAAAGTTTAAAATTTTTAAAAGATGCAAAAGCTAGTGTCATCCGTATGGCTTCAAGCCGTGCTACGGGTGCAAAGGTCTCCTCAAAGTCAATTCCCTCAACTTGAGTGTAACCTTGGGCCACTAACCTAGCTTTATTCCTAATGACATTATCGGACTCATCCATCTTGTTTCTAAAGATCCACTTAGTACCAATTATTGGTCTATCGTGGGGCCTAGGAACAAGGTGCCAAACTTGGTTGCGCTCAAATTGATTGAGTTCCTCTTGCATGGCTAGCAACCAATATGAGTCCGCCTCGGCTTCGAGGATGCTTTTGGGTTCAAAATGAGAAATGAAAGCAAAGTTACTACATAAGTCAGGAGTTTGGAGCGAGTTGTTACCCCTTTAGATGCATCACCTAAGATGAGCTCCTTGGGATGATTTGTAGCATATCTCCAAGCTTTAGGAAGCGATTGAGAGCTTTCCTCTTTATTCTCTAGAACATCACCAATGGATTCTTGTTTTTCTTCTTGAGCGGGGAGTCCTTCAAGGATAGTCTCTCCATGTCTTCACCTAATGGGTCAATCTCTACAACATTCTCAACAACCACATTAGATTCTTCAAACTTAACATGCATGGATTCTTCAATGGTAAGTGAAGATCTATTGAATACTCTATAGCTTTGCTAGTAGTAGAATACCAACAAAGATTGCTTCATAAGCCTTAGCATCAAATTTACCCAAGTTATCTTTAGTATTCAAAACAAAACACTTGCATCCAAAAACTTTAAAATATGCAACATTTAGTTTTCTAGAATATACATTTCAAAAGATGTTTTGGAAGAATTCTTACATATAAATAAATACGATTTGAAATATAGCATGTGGTGTTTACGGCCTCGGCCCATAAATATTGAGGGAGGTCATATTCACTTATCATTGTCCTAGCCATCTCTTGAAGTGTTCTATTTTTTCTTTCTACAACTCCATTTTGTTGTGGAGTTCTAGGACATGACATTTCATGCTTGATCCCTTTTCATCACAATAAGTCATGAAGAGTTGGTTAATAAATTCACCACCTCTATCACTCCTTATTTTCAAAATCGAAAAACCTTTTCTTTTTCAACTCTTTTTTGAAAAACTTTGAAGTGGGGAAAAAGTTTGATCTTTGTGTTCCAAAAAGAAAACCCAAGTGAAACGGGAAAAATCATCAACTAAAACAAATGCAAATCTACTACCATTTAAGCTCTTAGTTTTAGTTGGTCCAAAAAGATCCATATGAATTAATTCTAATGGCCTAGTTGACATGATATCCTTGATTGGTTGAAGGAAGACTTGGTTTGTTTCCTAAGTTGGCACGCATCACAAATGCGGTCTTTCTCAAACTTCAAGCAAGGTATACCTTCACCAATTCCTTAGAATTAATCCTAGAAAGATGGTCAAAAGATGCATGTCCTAATCTTCTATGCCAAAGCCAAGAATTTCATTAAAGGCATTCAAGCATTTAGTAGAACAATCTAAGTTAAGCATGTCAATGATATAAACATTATTGTCACGAAAATCGGTGAGAAAAAAATCATTGGTTTTAACATCAAAAATCTTGCAAGAAGAATCATCAAAAACAATTTTAAGTCCACGGTCACAAAGTTGACTAATACTAAGCAAGTTATGCTTCAAGCCATCAACAAGAACTACATTTTCTATAATAGGAGATGCACCAATTTGAATGTTACCTATACCGATGATATTCCCTTTGGAGTCATCCCCGAAGGTGACGGTGCCACCTTCCATGTACCTTGATAGGGTTGTAAAGTTATGATGTCCCATGTCATGTGTCTTGAACAACCACTATCAAGGTACCACCGCTCCTTACGTCTAGGAGCCTTGGTGTGTACCTACATCAAACAATTTAGGACTTGATTTTGGTACCCACATTTTCTTGGGTCCTAAAGGGTTAGTGCTATGAACCCAAACAAGATTATTTGATCTATTTACTTGGTCATAACAAAACTTAGCCAAATGTCCATTTTTACCACAATAAGGGCGTGTTTGTTTCGCCGCAAAACGCCGCAAAACGCAAGTCGTAAAACTTCTTTTCCATTTTTCGTTGTTTGTTTCGCTGAAAAACAAGTTGCAAAATACAACTCTTCTTTTCCACTTGCAGTTGCTACAGTTAAATTTGTGGTCATGTAAAAATCTCACTTTTACACTCATATTTTCCTACTTACAGTTGCTACAGTTAATTTTGTGGTCATGTAACTCTCACTTGTAGTACACTTACAGTTCAAAACAGTTACTTGATAATCAATATATAATTTAATATTATTAAATATTTAATATTTTAAATAGTGTTCAATTTCTTATTTAATTATTTAATTATTTTATATTTTAATCTTTAATTTTTTATTGTTTTTAATATGTTTTTATATTTAATATTTACTATTTTAATTTAATATTTTTATTTAATATTTTATTTAATACTTTATTATTTTATTAATACTTATCCATTTATATTATTTTATTTAGAGTTAATATTTTATTAATATAACAATATTATACTTTACTATATATTTAATTAATTATTTTTTAATATAAAAAATTACTTAATAATATCATAATATATTTTATTTATATTAATATTTTATTATGTTAATATTGTAATAATAATTCAGTATAATAATACTATAATGATAATTATTATTAAATTTATAATATATTTTACTTTGTTAATTTATATTTCTATAATATTACAATAATATTATAAAAAATTTATGTATAATAATTTTAAGTATTTTTAATATTATAATATTATAACTATATTTTATTATTTTTGTAAGATTTTTAATATTTATATTTTATTAGTATTCTTAAAATTTTATAAGTTCTTTAGATTTCTCTAAAATTTATATTATTTATTTAGTTAATATTTAGTAATATTTTACTATTTACTAAGATTTTTAATATTATGTTATAAATAAAAAAAAGATTATTAATTTTTATCTCAAATTTATTAATATAATTTAATTTGCAATAGTAGATTTAATTAATAGTATTTATAATATTTAACTCACTGCTACAGTTAATTTTGTTGTCAACTTTTCCACTTACACTTTTACATTACCAACCAAACACCATAAAACACAATATACTTTACCATTTACACTTTCACTTATCAACCAAACACCATAAAACACAATTTACTTTTCCATTTACACTTCACTTTATCAACCAAACACCGTAAAACACAATATATTTCTCTGCTACAGTTCACTTTTTTTCATTCTCATTTTACGACTTACGACTTGCGACGTTGCAACGAAACAAACAGGCCTTAAGTACATCTATACACTCTACCATATTTAAAAGCATAGTGAGTGTGAGATTTGTGAGCATGTGTGGATTTAGCATGAGAGTGGGTGTAGTGTGAGCATGGGGATCTTAATATGAGGATCTTTAGCATGAGGGTGTGCTTTTTAGAAAACTTTTCTTCAAGTTTCTTTGTGTTAAAAGCACAATCTTTCAAAACCTTTTCAAAATCAACCATTTTAGTTCTTAAAGAAGAAATTTCTTTTTCATCAACCTTAAGAAATTTGTCTTACAAGAAACCTTGTAAGCACTAAATTCTTCTTGGATAGAAATGAGATTGGAAGAAATTCATCTTTTTCTTTAGAAACCATAGCAAGTTGATTTTAAGAAAAGCAACTTCCTTCCAATTTTGAACACTCAATCTTTATTATTTCATAAGTTTCGGAGAGTTCAACAAAAGCCATGTACAAGAACTTCTTTACTTAATTCATCTTCTTCTTCATCAAGAGGATGAGAGGTTACCTTCGGTGTGTTTGCCATGAAACACATGTTTGCCGTATCCACCTCGTCTTCGGACTCGCTTTCGAATCCCAAGTTGCTTTGTACGCTTTCTTTTCCACCAGCTTCTTTGGCTTGAGGAGGAAGCCATCTCTTCTTGAACTCCGGGCAATCCGCCATGATATGTCCGGGCTTTCGGCAATTGTAACAAATAATTCTTCTCTCCTCTTTACCTTCAAATTTCTTTGAAAGTTGAGCTTGTTCTTTCGGTACATCCTTTTTACATTTCGCACAAGAAGGGAGAGCTCCTCATCTTCTTCATCTTCCTCAAGAGTGGATGAAGACTTGAAGGCTATGAACTTCTTCTTTAGCGGAGCGGCCTCTTCTCTGCCTCTTTCCATCTCATGGTTCTTAAGTTCCCAATGAGACTAATGAGGTCCATTTCATCCTTGTTGTTCAATTCTTTCAAGGTGGTGGCCTTTATCTCCCATGATGAAGGAAGAGCCCGAATCACTTTTCGCACCTTTTTGTCATTGGAGATATCATCACCTAAAGAGGAAAGAACATTGGTGATTTTAGTAAACCTTGTAATCATGCAGTCAATGGTTTCATCATCAATCATTTTAAAAGATTCATATTGGGACCTTAAGAGATCTATCTTAGCTCTCTTAACTTGTGAAGTCCCCTCGTGTGTGACCAACAAATATCCCAAATCTCATAGGCGGATTGGCAATGTATTACCGTGTAAGGTCGTCCTCATTCAAGGCGGTTAGAAGGAAATTTTGGGCCTTGGAGTTAGCCTCATATTCTCTAAAGGTAAAGTCGGTCCATGTGCTCTCATCACTATCGGGACTACATAGGGTTGGTCAAGGATTTAGCTACTAAGCTACCTAAAGATTGCAAAAAGATAGTCATCCTAACCTTCCAAATCGGGAAGTTGAGTCCATCAAATTAGGAGGGGTTTTGATGTTATCGGCCATGTTTACTAGTGAATGAAATGAAATGCAAATGTTGATTAGCAAATTTTAAGGATCTCTCTAAGGATGTTAAGCCAAACCTAGAGTCCAAGCTCTGATACCCATTGAAAATCACCTAGAGGGGGGTGAATAGGTGATAATGCTAATCAATGCACAAATAAAAATTATGATGCAACAATCTCCCAAAACAAGACTAGAAGCCGGATTCCCCGTGAAGGGCTCTGAACTCCTTCCTCGTGATTCCTCTGGATATGAGTTGGAGGTGCACAATGCAATCTTGTTGTATGGGATTTTGATTGACAAGATGAATGAAAACAAGTGAATATTGCAATGAAATAGAGAGCAAGTAATAAGAGCAATAAAGTAAAGCGAGAAACAAGAGCAAGTAAACCAAACGCAAACACCGAGAATTTTTCCGAGTTCGAGCACCCAGCTCTACGTCCCCGCCTTCCCCAGAAGGATTTCTAACCACTATAACTTCACAAAGATGTTACAAATATACCGGAGTACCCAACTCCACAATCTCAAGTACAAGTTCTCTCTTGGTGATCAAAAGACCACAACTCTCTTTTGCAAAACTCTTTTCCCTTACAAAAATCCTTGTAGAACAATGAGTAGGAATGAAGCTCTTGTTGTGTAAGGAGAAAAGAAAAAGAAATCAGAGAGTTCTTGATTTGAAAACTTCAGAAAATGAGAGAGAATTTCGGCACAAAACTAAGAAACCAAGCTCTTTTGAAAGCCTTAAACTTTTAAACTTTTGCAAATTTTCTTGTAATGAACCTCTCCCCAAACACCCTATTTATAGTAGAGGGCTAGGGTTTAGAGATAAAACACACTTAAGGCTAATTAGAAAGTATTAGGATCAACAAATGACATTTAAACCCTATTAGAGAGAAAAAGACAAAATAAATCAGTTTTAAAATTATAGCCGTTACTGTTCAAACGGCTATTCCGGTCGACCGGTCGGTCGACCGAAGTATAAAATAAGAGCCGTTGTCGGCTCTGTTGGCCCAAGAGGTTACACTCTCCAATTGTTTTGTGTTTTGATGATGACAAACCAAATATGAGCTATTTGGTACTAACAAGTTTGTTAGATGAGTTTCAGGCTTGTTCCATGTTTAGAGACCATTCGCTTAGCTATTGCAAGAAATTCTAAGTTCCACAAAGCAAGGAAGGCAAATTGCACATCAAGGAGGATCATAGAAGAGAAGCACTAGCAGGCATTGGATGGCTCAAAGACTTGAAGATAGCTCAAGAAGTCTTCATGTAATTTGTTTTTTCAGTTTATAGTATGTTAAAGAATAGTGGATAGGTTTGAAGCTCTATCACACACGGTTTTGCGCACATGCTCATTCCAAATAATTTCTTATAAATTATACAAAAATATTTTGCATACAAGTTTTTTGCCTACAAATACATCTTTATGTTAATTCTATTTCCTGTTCAAAAGTATTTTGTTAAAATCAAAATCCTCTTTGTTTTTTTTCCAAAAATGATTTTGACCTGATCCGGTCGACCGGGACAGTCCGACCGAGTCTGTGTCAGTCTGGTCCGGTCGACCGGACCAGTCGACCGCAGTTCTGGCAGAGGCACGTATCAGTGTGCATGTCTGCCAGTCGACCGGAGCGGCGACCCGAGATATTGTTT
The DNA here is from genome assembly GCA_038442645.1 of Agave tequilana. Lineage (NCBI taxonomy): Eukaryota > Viridiplantae > Streptophyta > Magnoliopsida > Asparagales > Asparagaceae > Agave > Agave tequilana. The sequence continues at coordinate 13,062 of JAVJIF010024308.1, read as the reverse complement.
TTGCTCACAGGTTTTATCAGTCGACCGAGTCGGTCGACCGCTAGCCTATAACGGTCGAATTTTGATCTACCGGTCGACCGGCCAGTCGACCGATGTGTCCGTGAACAGTAACGGGCAGATTTTTAGTGAGCTGTTATTTTTGTCTTTTGTGTTTAAAAATTCGTTTAAGGATATATTTTGATCTAATTACCTCCTAACATCAGTAATTATGTTTTATCCCTAAACCCTAGCCCTCTCCTATAATAGGGTGTGTTGGGGAGAGATTTGTTACAACAATTATTGCTAGAAAATTCAAAAGTTTAAGGCTTTCAAAAGAGACTTGTTTCTTGGTTGGTTCTCACTGATTTTCTGAAGGGTTTTTCAAATACTCTCTGATTTAATCTCTTTTCTCCTTACACACAGAGCTTCATTCTTACTCAATATTCTCTAAGGACCTTTGTAAGGGAAGAGATATTTGAAAGAGAGAGTTTGTGGTCTTTTGACTACCAAGGAAATTACTTGTTCTTGAGATTGTAGGAGTTGGGTACTCCATTGTATTTGAGATCTTTGTGATAGTGGAAGTGGTCGGAATCCTTCTGGGGAAGGCGGGGAGTAGAGCTGGGTGCTCGAACCTCGATAACATATCCTTGTGTTTGCGATTGGTTTACATTCTTGCAATTCTTACTCTACTTTGCTTGCACTTATTACTTGCTCATCATATTCATTGTCATACTTACTTGCTTGCATTCATCTTGTGATTCTTGATTGTGATTGTTGTAGCTTTAAATTTTTATTTGCCCTTTGATTAGCATTGTCACCTATTCACCCCCCTCTAGGTGACTTTTCAATTGGTATCAGAGTTTAGACTCTAGGTTTGGCTTAACATCCATAGAGAGATCCTTAAAATATTGCTAATCAACATTTTATTTCATTCATTCATCACTAGTAAACATGGCCGACAACATTAAATCCCCACCTAAATTGATGGCCTCAATTCCCAATTTGGAAGGTTAGGATGACTATATTTTTGCAATCTTTGGGTAGCTTAGTGGCCAAGTCCTTGACTAAACCCTATGTAGCACCCGATAGTGATGAGAGCACTTGGACCGACTTCAACTTTAGAGAATATGAGGCTAACTCCAAAGCCCAAAACTCCCTATTAACCGCCTTGAATGAGGATGACCTTACACGGGTAATTCATTGCCAATCCGCCTATGAGATTTGGCAACATTTATTGGTCCACACGAAGGGACTTCACAAGTCAAGAGAGCTAAAATAGATCTCTGAGGTCCCAATATGAGTCATTCAAAATGCTTGATGAAGAATCTATTGATAGTATGATTACTCGTTTCACTAAAATCACAAATGGTCTTTCTTCATTAGGTGATGACATCTCCAACGATCAAAAGGTGCGGAAAGTGATTCGGGCGCTTCCTTCTTCATGGGAGATCAAGGCCACCACCTTAAAGGAGTTAAATGACAGGACGAGATGGACATCATTAGTCTCATTGGGAACCTAAAGACCATGAGATGGAGAAGAAGGCAAGAGAAGAAGCCACTACTTCAAAAAAGAAATCCATAACCTTCAAGACTTCATCCACCAATGATGACGATGAGAAGACGATGAAGAAGATGAGGAGCTAACTCTACTTGTGCGAAATGTCAAGAGGTTGTACCGAAAGAACAAGTCAACTTCCGGAGAAATTCGAAGGCAAAGAGGAGCGGAGGATCATTTGCTATAATTGCCGCAAACCCGGACATATCATGGCGGATTGTCCGGAGTTCAAGAAGACGATGACTTCCTCCTTCAAGCCAAAGAAACCAGAGGAGAAGAAAGCCTACAAAGCACATGGGATTCGGAAAGCGAGTCCGAAGAGGAGGTGGATCAAGCTAATATGTGTTTCATGGCAAACACACCCAAGGTAAACTCCTCAATCCCTTGATGATGAGATGATGATGTAAGTAAGGAAGTTTCTAGTGCATGCTTTTGTAGAACTTTCTGAAACTTATGATAACAAGAAACTTGAATGCTTAAAATTACAAAAAGAAGTTGCTTTTCTTAAGAATCAACTCGCCATTGTTTCTAAAGAAAAGATGATATTTCTTCAAATTTCATTTCCATGCAAAAAGAATTTTGTGCCTACAAGAGTTCTTGTAAGGCTAAATCCCCTATTATTAATGAAAAAGAAATTTCTTCTTTAAATCCAAAATGAATGACTTTGAAAAAGTTTTAAAAGATTGTGCCTTTAATACTAAGAAACTTGAAGAAAAATTTCTAAAAAGCACACATCTCATGCTAAGATTCTCATGCTCACACTACACCAACACGTCTCATGTTCATGCTCACAATGCCCATGCTCACAAATCACACACTCATTATGCTTTTAAATATGGTAGAGTGTATAGATGCACATATGTGGCAAAATGGACATTTAGCTAAGTTTTGCTATAATCAACTAAATAGAACAAATAATTTGTTTGGGTTCATGACACTAACCCTAGAGGACCCAAGAAAATGTGGGTACCAAAATCAAGTCTTAAATTGTTGATGTAGGTACACACCAAAGCTCCAAGACGTAGGAGCGGGTACCTTGATAGTGGTTGTTCAAGACACATGACATGGGACATCAACAACTTCACAACCCTATCAAGGTACATGGAAGGTGGCACCGTCACCTCGGGATGACTCCAAAGGAACTATCATCGGTATAGGTAACATTCAAATTGGTGCATCTCCTATTATTGAGAATGTTGTTTTAGTTGATGGTTTGAAACATAATTTGCTTAGCATTAGTCAACTTTGTGATCGTGGACTTAAAGTTGTTTTTGATGATATTCTTGTAAGATTTTTGATGTTAAATCCGATGTTTGTATTTCACCGGTTTCGTGATAATAATGTTTATATTATTGACATGCTTAATTTAGATTGTTCTACTAAATGCTTAAATGCTTTGATGAAAATCTTGGCTTGGCATAGAAGATTAGGACATGCATCTTTTGACCATATCTCTAGGATTAATCAAAGGAATTGGTGAAGGGTATACCTTGCTTGAATTTTGAGAAGACCGCATTTGTGGTGCGTGCCAACTTGGGAAACAAACCAAGTCTTCCTTTAAACCAATCAAGGATATCATGTCAACTAGGCCTTTAGAATTAATTCATATGGATCTTTTGGACCAACTAAAAACTAAAGTTAAATGGAAGTAGATTTGCATTGTTTTGGTTGATGATTTTTCCCGTTTTACTTGGGTTTCTTTTTGCAAAATAAAGATCAAACTTTTTCTCATTTTAAGATTTTCGAAAAAGAGTTGAAAAAGAAAAGGGTTTTCCGATTTTGAGAATAAGAAGTGATAGAGGTGGTGAGTTTATTAACCAACTCTTCATGACTTATTGTGATGAAAAGGGAATTAAGCATGAAACGTCTTGTCCTAGAACTCCACAACAAAATGGAGTTGTAGAAAGGAAAAATAGAACACTTCAAGAGATGGCTAGGACAATGATAAGTGAATATGACCTCCCTCAATATTTATGGGCCGAGGCCGTAAACACCGCATGCTATATATCGAATCGTATTATTTGTGCAAAAATTCTTCAAAAAATCATTTGAAATGTATCATTCTAGAAAACCAATGTTGCATTTTAAAGTTTTGGATGCAAGTGTTTGTTTTGAATACTAAGGATAATTTGGGTAAATTTGATGCTAAGGCTTATGAGGCTATCTTTGTTGGATATTCCTCTACTAGCAAAGCATATAGAGTTTACATTAGATCTTCTCAACCATTGAAGAATCCATGCATGTTAAGTTGAAGAATCTAATGTGGTTGTTGAGAATGTTGTAGAGAGAACCATTAGGTGAAGACATGGAGAGACTATCCTTGAAGGACTCACCGTTCAAGAAGAAAAGCTAGATCTATTTGTGAAGTCAAGAGGATAAAGAGGAAAGCACTCAACCGCTTCCTAAAGCTTGGAGATACGCTACAAATCATCCTAAGGAGCTCATCTTGGGTGATGCATCTAAAGGAGTTACAACGCGCTCCAAACTCCATGACCTATGTGGTAACTTTGCTTTCATTTCTCATTTTGAACCAAAGGCATTCTCGAAGCCGAGACGGACCCATATGGTTGCTTGCCATGCAAGAGGAACTCAATCAATTTGAGCGAACCAAGTTTGGCACTTGTTCCTAAGCCCCACGATAGACCAATAATTGGTACTAAGTGGATCTTTAGAAACAAGATGGATGAGTCGGAAATGTCATTAGGAATAAAGCTAGATTAGTGGCCTAAGGTTACACTCAAGTTGAGGGAATTGACTTTGAGGAGACCTTTGCACCCGTAGCACGGCTTGAAGCCATACGGATGACACTAGCTTTTGCATGTTTTAAAAATTTTAAACTTTTTCAAATGGATGTGAAAGTGCATTTTTGAATGGTTTTATAATGAAGAAGTTTATGTTTATCAACCTCCCGGTTTTGTTGATCATGTTCATCCCGATTTGTTTTAAACTTGAAAAGCTTTGTATGGATTGAAACAAGCTCCAAGAGCTTGGTATGAAGGGCTTTCTAGTTTTCTCATTTCAAAATGATTTATTAAAGGCAAAGTAGACACAACTCTTTTTACTAAGCATGTTGATAATGATATTTTAATTGTGCAACATTTATGTTGATGATATAATTTTTGGATCTACTAATGAGCTTTTATGCAAGGATTTGAGAAAATCATGCAACTTGAATTTGAAAGTCTTCAATGGTGAGCTCAATTTCTTCCTTGGACTCCAAATCAAGCAATTGCAAGACGGAACCTTCATTAACCAAGCCAAGTACGCAAAGGAGCTAGGTAAAGAAGTTTGGGCTTGAAGGATCAAAGGCTTGCAACACTCCAATGGCAACTATAACCAAGCTTGATAAGGACGAACAAGGTAAAAATGTCGATATTAAATTATATAGAAGCATGATAGGAAGTCTTTATATTTGACGGCAAGTAGGCCGGATATCATGTTTAGTGTGTGTCTTTGTGCTAGATTTCAATCGTGTCCTAAAGAGTCTCATCTTATTGCGGTAAAACGCATTATTCGTTATATTAAGGGCACTATTGGAATGGGTCTTTGGTATCCGAAAACTATAGATTTTTCTATGACTAGTTATTCGGATGCCGACTATGCGGGTTGTAGAGTAGATAGAAAGAGTACTAGTGGGACATGTCAATTTCTTGGTAATTGTCTTGTTTCATGGTCCTCTAGGAAACAAAATTCCGTTGCTCTCTCAACCGCCGAGGCGGAGTATGTTGCCGCGGGGGCTTGTTGTGCACAAGTCCTTTGGATGAAACATACTCTCCTTGATTTTGATTTGCACTTTGATCAATAAAAATATTTTGTGATAATACTAGTACTATACACATGACCAAAAATGCAAATCAACATAGTAAGACCAAGCACATTGAGATTAGATATCACTTTCTTAGAGATCATTTTGAGAAAGGTGATATAGATATTGATTATGTTTCCACGGATTTACAACTAGCCGATATTTTCACTAAACCTCTTGATTTTGCTAGATTTCGTTTATTTGTGGAGAACTTAATGTTTGTATTATTGAATAGACATGTTTCATACCCTTTTGATGTATGACAAAAAGGGGGAGAATAAGTTTACATGACAAAAATAAGTTCATTTGGTCTTGGTTCCATATGAATTTATATGCTTAATTTTAAGATTTGTTTTATGAGTTTTATGTTTATGCATGAGTTTTTGAATTCATGTATTTTGAGAATCTTGTGTTTTAGTTGTTTTTGGTATTTTGGTATCAAGAGCAATTTTTGTGTTTTATATTAGTTTCATTAACTGGGCATCATTTCAATTATTGGTATCTAGAGCATATTCTTGGTTTTATGTATAGCATAATTTGAGGGGGAGTTTTCTCCTCCCTATATTTTTGTTAATAGCCTATTTGTTTTGTCATCATCAAAAAGGGGGAGATTGTTGGCCCAAGAGGTTACACTCTCCAATTGTTTGGTTTTGATGATGACAAACCAAATAGAGCTATTTGGTACTAACAGTTTGTTAAGATGAGTTTCAGGCTTGTACCATGTTTAGAGACCATTACTTAGCTATTGCAAGAACTTCTAAGTTCCACAAAGCAAGGAAGGCAAATTGCACATCAAGGAAGGATCATAGAAGAGAAGGCACTAGCAAGGCATTGGATGGCTCAAAGACTTGAAGATAGCTCAGAAGTCTTCATGTAATTTGTTTTTCAGTTTATAGTATGTTAAAGAATAGTGGATAGGTTTGAAGCTCTATCACACACGCTTTGCGCACATGCTCATTCCAAAATAATTTCTTATAAATTATACAAAAATATTTGCATACAAGTTTTGCTACAAATACATCTTTATGTTTAATTCTATTCCTGTTCAAAAGTATTTTTGTTAAAATCAAAATCCTCTTTGTTTTCTTTTCCAAAAATGATTTTTGATCTGATCCGGTCGACCGGGACAGTCGACCGAGTCTGTGTCAATCTGGTCCGGTCGACGGACCAGTCGACCGCAGTTCTGGCAGAGGCACGTATCAGTGTGCATGTCTGCCAGTCGACCGGGGCGGTCGACTGAGATATTGTTTTTGCTCACAGGTTTTATCAGTCGACCGAGTCGGTCGACCGCTAGCCTATAACGGTCGAATTTTTGATCTACCGGTCGACCGGCCCAGTCGACCGATGTGTCCGTTGAACAGTAACGGGCAGATTTTTAGTGAGCTGTTTATTTTGTCTTTTGTGTTTAAAAATCGTTTAAGGATATATTTTGATCTAATTACCTCCTAAACATCAGTAATTATGTTTTATCCCTAAACCCTAGCCCTCTCCTATAAATAGGGGTGTTTGGGGAGAGATTGTTACAACAATTATTGCTAGAAAATTCAAAAGTTTAAGGCTTTCAAAAGAGACTTGTTTCTGGTTTTTGTGCTGAATTTCTCACTGATTTCTGAAGGGTTTTCAAATACTCTCTGATTTAATTCTCTTTTCTCCTTACACACAAGAGCTTCATTCCTACTCAATATTCTCTAAGGACCTTTGTAAGGAAGAGATATTGAAAGAGAGAGTTTGTGGTCTTTTGACTACCAAGGAAATACTTGTTCTTGAGATTGTAGGAGTTGGGTACTCCATTGTATTGAGATCTTGTGATAGTGGAAGTGGTCGGAATCCTTCTGGGGAAGGCGGGGAGTAGAGCTGGGTGCTCGAACCTCGATAACATATCCTTGTGTTTGCGATTGGTTTACATTTGCAATTCTTACTCTACTTTGCTTGCACTTATTACTTGCTCATCATATTCATTGTCATACTTACTTGCTTGCATTCATCTTGTGATTCTTGATTGTGATTGTTGTAGCTTTAAAATTTTTATTTGCCCTTTGATTAGCATTGCACCTATTCACCCCCCTCTAGGTGACTTTCAGGCTCTCGGCGACCGCCCGGTCGACCGAAGAATACAGAGAGCAATGGTCTTGCAGTCAGGCAGGTTTCGGTCGACCGCTTTCGGTCGACCGTGAAACGTGCACACGGATACGCACCTGCTGTCAGAACTACGGTCGACTGGGACGGTCGACCGACTTGACCTGACACAGGATCGGTCGACCGGTCGGTCAAACCAACTCAGGTCAAAAATCAAAACAGAAACAGAATTTTGAGGAGAAATCTATTTTTAACAAAATAGTTTTGAATAGAGATATATATATGGATAAAAATGAGTTTTGTAGGCTGAAGATGATACAAACAATTTTTGTACATATATAGGAAATATGTTGGAAACAAGATGTGCGCAAAAATCGTGGTGATAGAGCTTCAACCTATTCACATCTTAACAAAACTATAAAACTAGAAACAAATCTAATGATTTATCTTGAGCAATTCTGGAAGTCTTGAGCCATGCAATGCTTTAGCTAGAGCCTTCTCTTCTAAGTCCTTCCTTGATGTGCTATAGCCTTCATTGCTCCATGAACCTAGAAAGTCTTGCAAAAGCTAGCAATGGCCTCCAAATATGATACTAAGCTGAAACTTATCTTAACAAACTAATTAGTATCAAATAGCTCTTATTTGTTTTGTTATCATCAAAACTCTAAACAAATGGAGAGTGTAACCTTTTGGGCCAACAGAAACATCACATCTAGAAAAGAGTATAGAAATCTTGCAGGAGTCTGCGCTACAATTTCAAAAATCTTCTGCTCAGTCTATCAAGGTTGGAGACATAATTGAATCAATGGTCCAATTTATAGGAATTAGGAAACTTTCTCTATCAATCTTTGACTAATTCAGATATCTCTAACTATTTAATCTGACCCAGGACTCTTGTTATTTAGGAACCAAGATCAATTTTCGCACACGCATCTGAACTTGACCAAACTTCAAAAGTTGAAAATCCCATTGACATTTTGGCAAGTTATTCTTTTCCTGAGATTGAACTTGAGCATGAATATGATCCTGAACCTCAACTTGGTAATCAATTTCACTTCCTGATTCAATAATGACTGAGGTGTTTTACCTGATTTCAGGCTTTTTTCCGAGTCAACATTGGATCTTGTGCGAATCCATCGTGAAATGAATCTCCAATCTTTATGATCAAACATATTGAACTGACCATTTCATACTTTTGAATGTCCATTGACAAATGGCAAGTTCTCATTTTTATGAAATTGAACTCAATAAGGAATGTGACTTTGAACCTCAATTTGTGATCCAGTTCAAATTCTTAAATTAATATTGACTCCTGTTTTGTTACCTAACTTGAACAACATTTTAGAGTCAGTTTTGGTTCTCATACTTATCATTCTTGAACTTGAATCACCCATCTTAGAAAATCACATCCATTGTGGGGGAATGAATGTGGATTTGAATTTCAACTTCTTGATTTGGACCCATTTTCTGAACCAATTTCGACTCCAGAACCTTTACTTGACTTAAGTCACTTCCCTGAGTCGTCAGTATTAGTTCCTGTACTTTCTGAGTCCAACTTAAATATTCCATCTTTTCACACTCTATTTTGGAACAAGGGTGTTGATAAAATTGACTCTGAAGTTATTTTGAAAATTAAAATTAAATGGGGTAAAATCTTAATAAAAATCATAAATGCATACATCATTATGGTGGGTTGTATTATAGAGATTTCTAGTGGGTTCCTCTAGACTTCACGCAAATTGGATTGGGCCGCTTTTTATGGACCAATCAGACCACCACCGGAATCACCACCTTGAGGTGATTTTCCCCTCTCTATTTATTTTATGCATACATACATCACGATGCATGAGGGCATGCATGAGATAAGTGTGGGGAGGGTTTACTAACGTAGAGTTTTTAGATTTTTTTCCTTTTCACTTCTTTTAGGTACTTTAAAAATCTTCTCTTTTGTATAGAATTTTTCTCTTTCTTTAAAAACTTTTTAAAATAAGAGATAATGTTTTGATTTATTTTAAAGAAAATTAAGATGATTTTAGAAATTAAGGAAAACCTTAATATGACATCTTAAACCTAGTTGAAAAATAGATCTTATTTAAAATTATAGATTAAGTATAAAAGATTGGGAGATAATTTTATCTTGAATTTTTGCCTTAGATAGTTTGCATTTCACACAAATAAAATTTTTAGGATGGAAACAAAGACCTAAAATGCCATAAAGTAAAATAAGAAAAGAAAAAATATATATATATTATATATAAATAAAAAATCACTTATTAAGCTGGATAACTATGCCTCACAAGAAGCATGATTATCACGCCGAACAAATAATCCCTCTTAGTTTTGTGGCCTTGTTTACTCGAGTCCTTAAACCCGAGGGATGTTTTCTCATCTGATGCCCAAGACCATCTGGTTTGGGAGTCATCGGTTAAAAGCTCAACCCGGTAAACTAGAAAGTCTAAGAACTAAGGGAAGAAAAAAAAGCGAAATATACATATAAATAAATGGCTTGATGGTTAGAGTAGAAATCCCAGAAATTCACCATCACAAAAGTGCATATTATCTAGGTTTATGAAGGAGAAAAATTCAATCCAATTTTGAATTTTTACCTTAATTGAAGACAAGATCTTACATATAGATTAAGTTTAAGAAAGAATAATTTTTGGTGGACTTATGACCTTAGATCGCTTATATTTTTGCAAAAAAATATTCATAAACTTGTCTCTCTTTCAAAATGTGTATTCAAAATAATAAATTTATCTTCTTTCTTATGGATTTTGTGGGTGCAATCCGCTGAAAACCTCAGGAGACAAAACTCCTCCTCTAGGGGTAACCTAAAGGTTTAACGACTGTTGCACGCGCTCAGTGCAATCGCGTCACATGCGAAGTGGTGTAATAACATTGTAGTATATTTTTCTTTCTTGTTTTGCTCAGGAAGAACAAAAGATAAGTGTGGGGGTGGGATTAGTCTACAGTTTTTTTTGCATTATATCGCATTTTCTACTGATTTATGAATAAAATGTCAGTCTAAACCGTGTTTTGGTCTCTCTTGTAGATAATCAAGACTAGGAGGGCAAAAGGGTAATAAGCTTAATTAAACCCATTTCGGGTAATAAATACGCATTCTTGGAGGCAAGCAAGAGATTTTCTAGAAGAGCATTGAACTTAGACCCTTGCGGGTGTCTGAAGCAAATCTGACGAATTAACCGAATCTAAGCATCTCTGGATGGTCCCCGAAGCGACACGAACCCACGCGGCCATACCAGGGACCTATACCGGGGACCTAGGTCCCTGGTATGGCCGCGAAAATGCGGCTATGGCCGCGTTTTCATGGCCCCTATGGTAGGCCCACACATCGATTTTTCGACGCGTGGCCTGTCTCGTCTTTTAGAAGCCCTTTCTGCCATAAAAAACCGTTATAGAGGCCGGAACGCAAAGAGATTAAGAAATAGGCTAGTTTTTTCTCTTTTAGTGTAGTGTAGTGTAGGTTTTTTCTTTTCTTTTCTTTTCTTTTGCATTTGCATTTTGTTTTTAGATCATGTATTAGGGCAGAGAGATTTAGAGAGAGAAAGAGAGAGATTAATAAATAGATGGTGACAATCTATGTAAATGTGTCTTCTTTCTTCTCCATTATAATCTTTTCACCTTCTACATGATGCTTAACTAGATTTATCTTATGGTGACTAACTACGAACCACTAACTAGCTAACACTTACCTTATAATCCACATGAATCTAATAGTCTCTACAGGCCTTGCTCTTGTAAGAGCCATTGATGGCTCATGATGATGTGTTCTAACATCTAACTTGCTAACCAAAACTAACTCTCTCTTATTTCATGCTTGCTTCTAATAGTTTTGATGATCTAATGTTTGTATTAGCTTGCTCTTGATGAAATTGAATGTGAAAAACCATCTTATTTGCCATGCTTTGTATCGTCTCTTGAAACCAAGGACTAGTGATGGCAAAGGATCCATGTGAGGCAACTATCACTAAGAGGTTAGCATGTTAGTGAAGTAATTAGTAGTTAGAAACCATAAGATTTCTTTCATAGTATTCTCCTTTATTTTACTTTGTTTTAAAATCAATTCAAAACTCTTCTTTTATTCTTTTTATCGTGTTTTCACCATCTTCTTGTTCACCTTTGTTTTATTTTCTTACCACAAGCTTCATCTTCTTTCTATTTTATTTTCCAAACAATTCTCTTTTATTTTCACATCGACATTTCATCGCTTTCTTCACCTATCACTTCTGCGTTTATTTTCTTTTTCTTTTTTCTCGTTCTTTAAACAAAGAAGAAACTGTTAACATAACAGTGAATAAGAACCGTTAATGCTTCTTTCGCCTCCCGTCCCTATGGATTCGACCCGTTAAGCCAATGCTATAACGGAAGTATCGAGGGAACATTAGCACATATACAATTACATTGATTTCATAAAATATACATTTTAAAAGTGCTGGTTCCGCCCCGATCAATAACAACAGAGAGAACACAAGCAATTTATGGTGCTGAGAAAACTCCCTACATCCACCACATAGAAGTCTCCTCTTAGGATTTGCAAATCCACAAAATCTTCTCTTTGAAGCAGGGTTACAGCCAACAAGACTCTTCCTGAGCTTGGATTTTAATCACCAAAATGTTATCCATCTTGGATTTACAAACCACCAAGATACTCTCCGATCTTAGATTTCACACTACCTTTATCTTAAGGCACACAACAATGAGTATGATAAAGATTTTATTCTTTAACACAATATGAGAACTAAAATAAGCACAATGATAGAATACAATAGGAGACTCTATGCAATCATATAGTTCTATCAATCAATAACTTGGCAACAATTGTGGCCCAGAGGCCTTCCACTCTAGTTTTGATGATGATTAACTCATGTAGTTATGTTTACTAATAATCTTGTGATTTTAAGTTTCAGATCATTTAGCAAGATAATAGTTGGTGATTAGCTTCAACAAGGAGTTTAGAAGCTTCTTGGGATTCCAGTGCCGAGCTTCAAGATCATACCTTTGCACTCGGTGGATCACGTTGGGATCGAGTCGGCTTGAAGATTGAAGATCGTCAAAAGACTTAGGTATCCTAGTTTTAGTTAGTGTGTTTAGATCCATTTGTAAAGCTTAGAATAGTTGATATGCTCAAGTGCACAACACACACGTGTTATGGGTTTTCGGTTTTTAGTTTAACCGATATTTGTTTTCATGAATAGATTGATCAAAACAAGTTTAAATAGTTTATAAGTATAGTAGATGTATTTAGTATAACATGCATGCTTACACTACTTATACAAACTTATTTTGACTTTCCTATTCATGTGTTGAAAAATCCAAGTTTGATAAAATACAGTTTTGGTTTTTGATAAAATTTGCAAGACACAAAAATGGTTCAAAATGTTTGATATTTGTCTTGAAATATTATCACATATTGTATATCCATGTAAATGATAAAACTATTTTTATGGATTTTTACAAGATTTATAGGATATTGAAATATTTTTAAACCTATTTTCAGACCCAGATATTGGCTGCCAGGCTTTGGCGGTCGACAGACGGGTCGACCGTATACCAGAGACGGTCGACCGACGTGCACAGGTTCTATGCACGTTGGCCAGGCACAGGGCACGATCGACCGGACGGGTCG
>JAVJIF010024307.1:0-30202 GCA_038442645.1 Agave tequilana | reverse complement strand
TTTAAAATATTCTATTGAATATTCTTCAAAGGTTACTGCAAAATGTAACCGTTGAAGATGCTCTTATAAGTTACAATTAACCAATAGCAACGGGGCATTCTAATTTCATGGAAAGAAAAGAAAATTGATTTCAATAGTCTCTCGCAAAAGAGCCCACTCAGATTCAAAACAACAACAGATGACCCATGGTGTCGTCACATCTTTGTTCCACACCTGTCCTTTTTAAAACGGGCAGACCGATTGCAGTAACCGTCGTTGGGACAACACCTCCAAACTAAGAGCACAAAACTCCAAAATAGAGGGTAATTCACTGAGTAATGTTATTTGTATTATTTTTTTTATAGTACGTTTACTACTACTTTATGAATTGTGGGTCACATACTCATAATTATGACTCTCATTCTCATTAATTGTTAGTGTGACTCATAATTTATAGATTAATATTATAATATAGTATAAAAGATACTGCAAATAACATTACTCAATCTTACCTAGATCGACTCGGGTTGCCTCCTTCGTGGGAAGGATCCTGATGGTCCTTCACGATGTCGGTCATCAATCACAGCTGATGGATGGTCCAGAATAGAAAAGAGAAAGATAACGTGTATTTTCTCTCTCCTGTTCTGAGTCATCCATCAGTTGTGATAGACGGTCAACAGCGTGAAAAATCCGTGATGCCCTTCAGGCGAGGAGCCAGATGGAAGAAGGCGTCGGCCAACCCCGATCCTACCCAGGGACGTCATGGGACAGTCAATGAAAGGAAAAGAGAATAGAAATTTACCAAATCAGCCTAGTTCACTGTTAGTGGACGAGAACCCTGTTAGTGGACGAGACCCTTTTTCGTCTTTTCTGTCAGAAAAAACCGCTTTCCTCTCTCAAAACAGCCCGTATCCAATGCGAAATTGGCATTTTGGATGTAACGACCCCAATTGAACCGAACCGAACTGAACCGGCATGAACCGAACCGAATCACTCAACATGCCGACTCTCTCCTTAAATTGAGCGCCCTCCCCATTTTTCTTTCATCTCGGCTGCATCGCCAAGTTCTGCTCTTCTTCTCTTCTCTTTCATGCACTCTGAGCGATCCAGGAGGAAGGGGAAAAGCGTAAAGGATTGATCTTTGTGGTGTTTTGAGTTGGTTTTTTCTGCGATCAAAATGGGTTCTTATTTGGTTGTTTGTTTTGTTTGATCTGGGCTTTTGTTTGTTGGTGAGTCTTAGCCTTGAAGAAGCCAACCCATCACATTAATATTGAGATAGAGGAGAGATTTTTGCTATTATTAGATTTTTGTAGTCGGTAAAATCTCATTTTTGTGGCTAAAGAATAGATTTTTTGGTTGTTTGAGTTGTGTTGGTGGAAAGAAGAGAGAGAATACTGCATAAAAGGAAGTCATTCACGTTTGATTCCCTTTTTCTGGGAATTAATCTCTGAGGTGCATCCCATAACCAGACAGAGAGTGCTCTCTCTCTCTCTCTGTTTTTTTTTTAATTTGCTTAATGTTTGGTAATATTCTTTCCTGTGTACAAAAATCTTTCTAAGTCTGTAGCAGTTGGTATTCCTTGTTTTAACTTAATTTTATATAAAATTTGTTTTTACAAAAATTGTAGAACAAAAGTTAAAGGGGGAAGAATCATCCTACCTTCTTCTCTTTATCTGACACCCTTTTCTTTATTTGTTTTTTTTTTTTTTTTTTTCCTTTCCCTTCTCCTTAGCTTTATGTTTCTTTTTGTTCACTGTTGTAAGATTTAGCACGCTCTCTTTCTTTCCAATTTCAGTGGCCTTTCAAAGATTCTGAGGTGAAGGAGTTTTCATTGTTACCATGTTGAAGAAAAGCTCAAGGTCAGTGAGTCAAGCAGGGTCGAATGGCTGATCCCTTCTCTCTCCCCTCGCCCACTGCAAACTACAGTAAGCCCCCAATCTCACCTCTCTTCCCTTTGTCTCCAAGGGTCTTTGTGGGCTTCTCTTCGAAGGACATTGATGCTGCAGTGAGCCCAACCTCCATCCTCGAGACCAAGCTCTTCACTGCTGCAGCTGCAAACCCATTCTTCAGTGAGAAAAACCCGAGAAAACCCGTAGCAGAACCGGCACATGAGACCATTCACCACTGCCAACCCGTTGGGCTCGGCATCGTCGATGCATTGAAGAAGCCCGCGAAGCCGGAGAGCAGAATGGTTCTGTTCGGATCACAGCTTAACATCCAAATCCCCTCAGTGTCGCCAAATGGCCTGGTTGAGTCCCTGCAATCTCCTATCGAGTTTGGGGTCAAGAACAAGGAGTCCCAGCTGGCGTTGCTCTCTCCTGCAGCGCGGAGAACTCCGACTGGGGCGAACAATTTGGTGTCTGGTTGCCTCTCGGCTAGTGAGATGGAGATGTCTGAGGACTACACTTGTGTGATTGCTCATGGGCCGAACCCAAGGACTACTCATATTTTCGATAACTGTATTGTGGAGAACTGCGGCGATGGGTTTGCTGCCGTCACTCTGAGAAGGAGGGCGGAGTATCGGATGATTTCCTCGCCTGTTGCCAATGATGCAAGAAGAGGCTTGGCCAGGGGAAAGACATCTTCATGTACAGGTAATTTAGCCTTCAGTATTGACTTATGTTGTTGTTGTGGCAGTAACAATAAAATTTTTTTTAGGGGCCGTTTGTTTCGCGTAAAACTCCGTAATTCGTAAATGACTTACTATCCAGTTACAACTACGGCGGCCTTTGTTTGGACCGTAATTCGTAAAAGACTTACGTAACTCAACTAACACTCACTTGCAATCCAGTTATCACTCACTTACAGTCCAGTTACAGTTAATTTTATGGTCATACAAATTTGTAATATTTTTTTATATAAAAATTAAAATTTTTAATATTTAACTTTTTTAATATTTATTTGCAGTATTAAAACTTTTAAAATTGTAAAATAGTTAATTTTGTGATCAACTTTTTCACTTACGACTTACATTACGACAACCAAACACCGTAAAGTACAATACACTTTCTCACTTTACAATTTTATATTACCAACCAAACACCGTAAAATTACATACATGTAACTCATTTACAATTGTAAAAGACTTTATCAATTACAACTACGAATTACGGCCAGTTACAACTAGTTTGTAGTTGGCAGCTTTAAAACGCAGTTTGAGTTAATGTCACAATGATTTTAAGTAATTTACAAAATTGTGAGTGAACTTATTTGAGCACACATGTGTTTCTATTGGTAAAGGGAGTAATTTTATTTGATTATACATCTTAATTTCTGTGAATTAGTAGGGCATGCATAGAAACGAACCATTTTTGCATCTTGATATTGTGTTTTGAGACCATTTCACTTTACTAGATTGTCATGGTACTTTGAAATTGGCTGTTAGCATTCAAAAGGCCTATATGTTTCATTGAAGTTTCGTTTTATTTCCATATAATCATTAATCATTCAACCAACTTCAGGAGTTCTAATCAGGATGTTATGTCTCCATCTCTCTTCCAGAGGGGGAGAGCTTTCTGCAGCCGCGAGTGCCGTCGCCAAGAGATGCTGTTCGATGAAGGGACGGAAGATTGCTTGCCGCCGCCCCCTCTGCTACTGCTCTCTAGCACAAGCTCCATGTTTTGCTTCCCCATTGCTGATGGCTGGAAAAAAAAAAGTTCAGAAATCAGCCCCTGGGTGAGTGTTTTTGTTACCAATATGTTGTAAATTCTATTGGTTGTTGTTGCTGCTGCTGCTGCCAATGATATCCATCAATTGGACAAAGCAAATGCTGCTGCATGCTAGCTGTTGCTATTTTTGCTAGGGGATGTGTTTCACAAGTTCTCTGCTGGCCTCCTCCACAGTTTTTTTTTGGCTCTGAGAGTGATGTATGAATCTTAAAATTGCCCATGACTTGGGCTTAACTTCTCTTATCATCTCATTTTCAATTTGTGAGTGAATACTATGGACTGTACCCATCACCGTCTACTTGCAATATATTGGTCTCTGTTGAAACAAACAACCTTATGAAATAATTTGCTGTAATCACAAACATTATTAATTGTTTATCAGTATCTGATCTACTATTGATGTGTACTCCTTATTTGTTGATTAATCTACTAACATTAGGATAATCTTTTTGCTTATAAGAGCGCGACATCTCACATACTCCTTAGTCCTTGATACGCCCATTTTATTTAAAAATAGACCTACCATATGTAATCATATCAAGGTGAGATTTGATTGAATTATATTCAGTATGGGCTTGTAGTTAACGCGAATCATAAAAATTATTTAGTATTATTCATTGAATGGGGAAGCATTATATAAACAATGCAGTCTCTTTATTGATGAAGGGGAGTACTTCAGCATTTTTCTTTTCCCTTAGAAGTTTGATAAATAATGATGAGTTGTTCAATTTGACTATTTTGTTGGAATTCATTCATTTTTTTTTTTTTTTTTACTTGGATAGTATATTGGTGGATGTGACCTCTGATGATAATTTTCTTGAGATTATGTAATAGAAGGCTTTGGTAGCTACTGGCTAAGTTGAGGTATCCAATTGGTTATTCTCATCAACTCCATGTTATTTTGATTTTGGCACTAGCCAAGGGCTAATGATGGGGATGGGAATGGATCTGTTCATGAGTTCTCATCGAATATGTCCGATAGAAATTTTTCTACATGAATATGAATTTTCTCATTTTCATATAGAAAAATTGTGGCCATTGGGCACGTCCATTCTCATCCCTAGCTAATGAGATTGGATTGGGCCGAGCAATTGTGAGGCGGGCTGAGATCTGGGGAAGCCGATTAGCAAAAAACACAGGAGGTGATTCGGGAGGTTGAACTTGGGCCTCAATCTAAGAACCTCAGACGCTCTGAAGATAAATAGGCCCAATAGGCCCAGTAAAGCACGCTGCATTCGACCTAGGCGCATTATGGCAAGCATGAAGCACGAGCAGCAAGTAGATAATTAGTCCTACGAATATTTCATGTGATTCAATGGATTCCTATAGTGCATAAGTCAAAATTTGCCATAGAAAAGATACAAATTAAAATACAATTCTAAAATCATACAGATCATCGTTCATCACCCACAAGCAAATGATGCCAGTTTCACAAGCATCAATCCTCCACCAAATCGCCAGAGAGAAACCTGTACATGACCACATCTACACTCACTCAACTTCAGTGCAACATGCTTTCTCAAAACCCCATCTTTTTGAAACCCACCAGTTTTCTCTGCCACTCTCTTTGACCCTTCGTTCCCAACCTCAACCAAAGCCTCAAGCCTCTCCCAGCTGAGGCCACTCCTTGAACACTGCGGCCATTGCCGCCATCTTCGCTGCCGCTGTTGTGATCTCCCGGCCCTAGTAGTCATAGGCAGGCCGTAACCATGTTATATTACTATCTAAATTTAGCATATCAATTATATAAACATTATTTTTCCCATAACCGGTTAACAGACATGCATTCTTTTTATCAATTATATTGCAACGTGTTGAATAAAAAATAACTCTTAAACCTTTGTCACAAAGTTGACTAATGCTTAATAAATTATGTTTGAGACTATCTGCTAAAACAATATGTTCTATAAGTGGAGATGTACCCATTTTGATATTACTAATATCAATAATTTTTTTCCCTTTTGAGTCATCACAAGGTGATGGAAC
Organism: Agave tequilana; assembly: GCA_038442645.1. Taxonomy (NCBI): domain Eukaryota; kingdom Viridiplantae; phylum Streptophyta; class Magnoliopsida; order Asparagales; family Asparagaceae; genus Agave; species Agave tequilana. The sequence continues at coordinate 24,569 of JAVJIF010024307.1, read as the reverse complement.
CACCTTCAAATGTTCTTGATCGGGTTGCAAAATTATTGATGTCTCACGTCATATACCTCGAGCAACCGCTATCGAGATACCATTGCTTTTTACATCGCGTGGTCTTGATGCATACTTGCGTCAACAAATTTAGATTTAGCTTTTGGTACTCAACTTTTTTAGATTCTATAGGATTAGTTTTATGAACTCAAACATGTTTATTAATAGCATTTAATCTATCATAACAAAACTTTCTTAAATGACCTTTTTGGCTGCAATGTATATATTGGTACACTTTGGCATACATGTGTGCATGATGGGTATGTCGTAGAATACGTGTGATGTTCTTTGGATCTTGTTTCTTTTGAAACATAAATTCCAATATATTCTTGTCAAAAAACACTCGCTCAAAGTTGAGCTCAAATCATTAATTTTCTTTTACATCTCATTTTTTTCTTTGTGATTAACAAAAATTTTGGTGTTCTTTGTGTGACACGTGTTTATGTGTGATTTAAATTCCTTTTTAGTCTTGTTGTAAGAAATAGTTAACTCATCTTTTTCGTTTAGATTAATTTCTACTTTAGATAATAAAGCACTATTTTTCTTTTTCAGTTTTAAATGTTTAAATTTATGAGATTCATTTTTTCCTATAACTTCTTGAAAAGCTATAGCCATTTCTCAAATGTAATCTTAGCATCATCTAAAAAGGTACAGATTTTATCTTTGTTGCGTGGTCACCTTGTGCCATAAAACACATGTTGGTGGTGTCAACTTCTTATTCGGATTCGCTCTTCGAATCATCTCAAGTAGCCTTCGTAGCTTTCTTCTTGTAAGGCTTTTTTGATGTGGAAGTTTTGTTCTTCATTTCGGGCAATCTGCGATGAGATGTCCGAACTTCTTGCAATGTTAGCACAACTTTTTCTTCTTCTTTTTTTGCCACCGATTCTTCTTGTATCGAACCGTCTCTTCTTGTAGAGCATCCATCCTACTTTTCTCACGATCATGGATATGACTTCTTCATAAGGCTTTTCTTCATCGTCTGAACTTCCAGGAGAAATTTTTAACGCTACGCTCTTCTTCTTTTGTGGCTCTTGTTATCCCGAGCCTTGAGCTCCATTTCATGGTTTTTAGATTACCATGAATGTCGTGAAATCCATCTCCTTTGAATCATTCAGTTCCTTTAAGGTGGTTGCTTTATCTCCCATGATTTGGGAAGTGAGCGAATTATCTTTCTCACCTTGTTATCATTTGAGATAGTTCACCTAAAGAAATCAAGCCATTAGTAATCTTACTCAAACGAGTAAGCATGTCATCAATAGCTTCATTTTCATGCATTTTAAAGTTTTCATATTAAGAAGTGAGCAAATTAATCTTGGCGCTCTTCACTTGTGAGGTTCCTTCATGTATAGTAATCAAAGTATTTTATATTTCATATGCAGATTCACAATTGACTACTCTAGATAGATCATCATCATTGCATTAAAGCATAAGTAGCCTTAGCATTGACTTCAAATATATTAGCGATATTTTCAGGCCAAGTTTCAGTTATATGATTAGATTCTTTAAATTCTTTCTCTATGGCAAGTAAAACATCTCTTCGAAGATATTCATGAAAAAAAACTCTCATCTTAATCTCTCAAATGGGGAAGTTAAGACATTAAGCTTAGGGGGGACTTAACATTGAAGTTGTCTCTGTGAGACGCCATATATGTGTGTAGTGATGAACAAAGTGATTAGCAATAAGGATCAACTCTAGGGTGGTTAAGCCTTAAAAAATAAAAACACTAGTTCTGATTCCAATTGAAAATCACATAGAGGGGGATTAAAGAGGTGATGCTAATCAAATATACAACAACAACTTAGACATTTATCTCAGGTATTTAGGGTAGGCTACAAGAGCCAAAAGAGAATTATGCATGTTTAGACACATGAATCAGCTTTTTCAACTCATTCCTATCGAGCAATATGCCTTCATTAAGGCCTTTAGCCTCTATATCTTGTCGTATCACCTCCATTCATATTTTTCTTCGGTCTTCACTTTGCTCTTTTAACTTGTCCGAAGTTAATAAGCTCTACTCGTTGGACTGGAGTATCTGTAGGTTTACGTCGCACATGATCAATCATAATAGACGGTTTTTTCTATCTTCTCTTCTATAGGGCTACGCCTATCTTAGTAAGAATATCTTCATTTTCACCTTATCTCTCCTCTTCTTATCACACGTCCAACGAAGCATGTGTTGGACTGGCACATCTGATGCTAATCAAATATGTGAAAATTAAAAAAATCTATTTGCAACAAACACACGTAATCTCGAAAGTAAGTAATTAATAACAAGTATTAATAAACAAGCTTAATCACAATTAGTATGCAATTGTAAATGCAACAAATATTAGGCAGAGAACGAGTAAAGAGATATAGTCAAGATAGAGCAAACTCTGTAAACACAAAGAATTGTTCTAGATGTTTGATTAAATGATCTACGTCCCCATCTCCAACTCCTGTGGAGATTATAAGCACTATAATCTGATCGTGAAACTGAATACACTTACAACTGTGATCTCGCAAGATCACCTCTTGGAGCCGCAGCTTACAACAAGATCTCTCTTGGATCAACCTTGGAGCCTCAACTCCTACAACATGATCCCCCTTGGATCAACCTTGGCGCCTCAACTTTACACAATGCAATCCCACAAGATCGACTTACCTGTAACGCCCTGATCCGCGGATACAGAGAGTTACTGCGACATATATATGTAGGTCAAAAATATCTCTCATATATACGCTGAGCATCAGTACAGGTAAGAATCAGAGTACAAAAGTATGTTGTGCATTATACATTCTAATATATGAATATAATTACAAAGTTATCACAGAATGTGACACAATATTTTAAGAATATTACATCACCGTTAGGCACAAATGCGAGAATATAAAGAGATATATAAATATGAACAATACAAAAGATGCTCACGAGTTACAAAAGGAAACTCGGGATACGAGCAGGGGCCTGGAAGGATGTGGCTCCAGACAATCTGCCGATGATCCACGCTTTCTCTGCACATCTCTGATCAGTAATTGGAAGAAATCCACAAGCTTCAAGCTCAGGTCTATGAGAGTCAAACTCCTAACGAGTGGTGTGGTGAATGCCAAATGCGTGTAAGGATAAGCACATGTGTATCGGTAAATCCGAGTCCAAGATCATGCATTAAAAACCGTATTGTGAGCATAGGCACAAAAGAGAGGTAAGAGATAGCAAGTAAAGTAAATGTGGTAAAACCAGTTATATAAGCCCAAATTACCGATCCGTGAGGTTAGTATGTTGAAAATAATCCAAATAAGGAAACCCTCATATTTATACCTTATACCTCACGTCACCATATCCTAAGTTCATATAACAATGTCTCCAAAACTAGAAAAACTTCATAAATTACGTTCATATTTTTACAATCCCATATAGTCGTTTCTTCATCCATTACGTTGTACATCGCCTCGTCTGCGAGACATAGTTGGATGTGCTTACCGCCTTAGATCCATCTCCTCTCAATTCTCGTTGACGTACCTGCAGGTTTTGTTGACTTACCCTGCAAGGTCTTGTGAAGACCCTGTTGCACCAGCAACGCCTTCACCCTCTTTTGTCATAAGCCAAAGTTCATTTGCCATTGAACTTCTCGACCTCAAACTTTGGCGTAGAACTTCTTATTTTCGACATATTGCCCTTCATCAATCTTTAACTCTGATACCAATTGCTATGACGAAAATTGATATTCTACGATACCAATTGTTACTCTCAGGATTGACATTTGCGAAACTTGACGATATGATCAGTACTTGCTAAAGAAAACTATTGTAAAGCAAACTAGCAATACCTAGCAAAAGAGTAAAAAAACTAAAGCACTCGAGGATTTAACGTAGTTCGGCCCAAAAACTTGGTCTACATCCACGGCGAGAGAACTTGAGAGAGATTTATTAATAAACTTGGTACAAAGAGATCTAACATTTCTCTTGATGTAACAGAGTATTCACCTTCCTCTTTAATGTAGATCTAGAAAACAAGAGTATTACCTTATCTCTATGCATCTTCACTTTGCTCCTCTCTTTGCTTGGATTCATTCTGATCTTGGTGTTCTCCACCTTTTTTCTCTCCTTGAGATCAGCTTGGTTGAGGCAATTACAATGCTTGGTTACAACTTTTATTTATAGGATTTTACAATACAACTCCTATTTGGACTATGAGATGATCTTGACTTTTGGATGGTTGAAGAATCTTGATCAATCCTTTAGGAGTTGATCTCCTTGATCTAGAAATTCTAAACCCTTTAATCTTTAGAAACAAACCTTCATTGAGTAGGAATTAAATCATATTCATACTCCTCCTGAAAAGGAAACTTGCAATCGTCTGAAAAGGAAACTACTTCACCTTAATTTATTTCTTCTGCTTCAAGCCATAGTCTTCTCCAACTCAATTGGATTTTTTGGACCATCTCCCTCCTTGAAAAACAAGACAAAATTCTAACAAGAACAAAAGCTGCCAGCAAGTGGATTCTTGTGGCTAGGCTATGAGAGAGAACCTCTCGAGACATTTGCACTGTTGTGAGGCTTCTTGTCTGAGCTGAGATTGTATTGTTTGCACCTATCAGCATTGGACCATTAATTGTTTTAATTAATCTTGATTGGTATTTCTTTTCACTTCATGAGTTCTTTCGTTGTGTACTCTTTACACTAGGAGCTTGCAACCTTCTGTGCCCTGATCCCTTTTTGCCTACTTGGTTGGCAGACCTAATAATCATTAATTTGCCTGTTTGATGTTCAATGGTTTTGGTTTGATGACCTTGACATTCTCTGCTCTAGAATCAGTTAGCAAGCATTACAAATCTTATTAGCATAGATGATCATTAGCTTTTTGTTTTTGGATTAAAATTAGGAGAATTCACTTGTTACTGAAATTTTAGGCAGAAAATTTCGCGAAATAGTGAAACCAAGAACAGCACCCTCGACCCTGTTTCAAGGCCACCCAAGCTTTTGTTGTAGGGAGTCAGTCAGAACTTGAGGAAACACCTCAACATCTCTTATTTTGCTCACAGTAACCACATCTGAATAAAGCTACTTCACTGATCAAAACTCAAGGGTTAAAAGTAACCTCGTGTCATAACCTGATATGCTGCTTATCGAATCGATTAAATAAAAAAGCTTAGTTACCCATCTTGCATTTATCAGTGCACAAATATGTTGCTCAGTTCAAGGCTACAACAAGGGTATATAAGATGAATGTTCAACTAAATTTTGAGACAAAACAGCTCCTCTCCATACTCTACTCTTTACACAGTACAACATGAAACCAAAAGGAGCAAAAAAGGTGAGCAACAACATCAAATCAATCACAACAACAAAAGATTATCGAACTGCACCCCCTAAATCTTCAGCAACGCACAGCCCAGTATGCTCCCACGGCACTTGGTCATCGGCGCAGCCAGCCGCCACCCAGGCCTCGCGCCAACACGCAGCACATCAACATCACATAGTTGCTTGATCGACTGATTTGTTGCACCCGGCTAAGCACACCCCCAATCACATATATCTCGTCCTCCAGCCCGATCATCCCAAACCCAATTCGTCGCTTGAACTCTGACGTAGGCAACACCACCTTATCCATCGCGCTCTCCTTCTGCTGCTTCAGTATAAACCCCCCATTCAACACGTAGGGCTCCCCTCGGATCACTGCCATCGGACCCTGGAGCCATCCGTAATCCTCTACAGTCCAACCACGGCCCCCATCCTGCAATATCTGGACCATAGACAGCCCCTTGTGCACGACGTGCATCTTCCCTCTAATCACCAGACCAGAGCACGCTGAGGTATGGGTCTGACAGAGATCCGGCAAGGGGGACCATGTATCCGCCTCGGGATCATAGATCTCAGCCTTCGAGATTGACTCCCGGAAGCTTGTAAAACCCCCGGCAACGACGATCCTGCCGTCCATTGCACAGCACGCGAACATGGCACGCCGTACAAGCATGTTTGCTCGACGTGCCCACTCACGGCGGAAGGGATCATATGACCAGACCTCACTTGTCGCAAAGATCCCATCGTGGTCACCCGTGAGAGGATCAACTCGGTCACTTCCCCCACCGAGTACAAAGAGCTTTCCGCCCACGGAGGCCACACCAAAGCGGGCAAGATGCCGAATCTCGGATGGCATGACAGGAAGAGTCATCCAAAAATTTCTGAGGGGGTCATAGTGCTGCCACACGTTCTCAGGTTCGAAGGCTAAGACACAAAGCAGCTCTTCCGTGCACCAACTTCACACCGGGCCTTGAAGAGCTCAGGGCTGCGAAGGGCTGCTTTCCACGAATGGCAGACGAGCTGCAGCTGTAGATGATGGCAGAAGGGCACACGGGCAAGGCACCGGAGAGCAACTGCATCGGAAGACCTTCTATAAGGCCGCACATAACATCATCTGTCATTCAGAAAACCTATCACAGTGACTTTTGAGTAGTATTGAAGAGAAGAATACCCTGAAATGAGAGAGGTGATTGCTCAGTAAGACGTAAGATCAATTTGAAAACAAGAAACAGCAGGTCTACTGCTGTGAGAAAATCTAATCTGAGAAATCAATAAAAAGAAAAGGAAAAATTAAGCCTACGGGTGAATCATAGCCATTTGCAACAAACAAGATGAATCGGGTTTAAAAGTTTACCCAATGACTAGAACTTTAAATTTATGGAACTTCGAGTATTAACTGCAAATATTCCTTCTGATCACATGAAGGTTCCATTCTTGGCCCAACAAGTCTTCTGTGATGAAAAATTTATTACCTACTCGAACCAATCTGGATGTTTAATCAGTGTCTTTTTTTTTCTTGGCAGTATATCAATGTCCTAATATTTTCTATAAATTTACCAAAATTGGTAAGGTTCTCATTCTAGAACAAGACCCCCTCTGATAGGTTATGGTTCCTAGAATAATGAATATATCTCCATTTCTAAGCCCCATTCAATTTTTTATATGGTTTGAAGACATAAGTCCACAAAAGCTGGTTTCAATATTTCTTCCCCGGAGCACAGCAGTTTGGTTCATTCGGATGGAACTCAGCAGTTTAGCACGTTAGATAACTACAAGAATTTGGTAAGACTAAAGTGCTGGTAAGGATGACTAAAACCTAACAAGGATTCGAGAAGGAAGAACCAATAAGCCAAACGTACCACCTAGAATCATGTGTGTCTGTGGGATAACTAAGAATGGGAATCGATACATAAAAAAACACATGAAATCAAATATTAAAATTATGAATGAAGACAAAGTGAATGAAATAAAAAAAAAAACTAATAATGAAAAACAGAGAGAAGAAAAAGAACCTACAGAAAGAACAATGTTTTACATGTGTCAAGACAACATGAGCAAAATAAATGTTATGACATTCTCAACATAAACTATTTGGCTGAACATATAAAGCCAAGCTCCCCAAGAAAATTAGGCATTTAATCAGACAGATGCTGCAACTTATTTAAAATGGAAAAGATTTACAAGTTGTTTATAGCCTGGTTTCAAATATTTACCAATTCCGATATACATCGGCAATATTGTATTGGGTTTGGAGGTACCCGATGCAATATTAACCCCATAATATTGCCGATATTACCGATGCCACTGATATTGCCATATTTATGGCCGATATTGACGATATTGATACTAAAATTCATTGGCTGATACCATACTGATATCGAGATGGCAATATTTTCGACCATGGTTTATAGTATCATGTTAGTTACAAAACTTCTTAAACTATGATAACACTCATGAACAAATCTGCAATTGTGCCAATATAAATAGAATATAAATAAATTTTACCTAATATGGGTTTAAAATTTAAATTAAGAGTCTGTCCAACTTGAGTGCCAGTCAAGCAAAAATACAAGTAATTAGTAAAGGTATCATACCATGCCACTGGAGCAACTTCTTAGGTGGCCATTGAGCATGGACTTAAAGTTAACTGTCGACTCTTCGGAGTCAAATACAGTCATTTTTATTTTTTTTAACATAAGCCATAGCTGGGACTTGAACCTGAGACTCCCCACAACCCACTCCTCTCCTTTACCAGTGAGGCCTCACTAGCCAATCATATTTGATTCAAACATTTAATCAAACACCTACACTTTTGAAGGAATGATCAAACACACGCCTACTCTTCACCACATAAATTAGAAATAAGGTGGGTAAGAGTATAGGCTCGTGCTTCCTTAAAGTAATAAAAAAAAAGGAGAATGCTGTGAATAACCATACTATTACAGATACATTACCTAGAATCACTTCCTCCATGGTTCAATACTTTGTTCCATAGTTATCTTAATAAAAGCATACTCATGATCAATGCGTAAGGCGTAGATGGATCAAGGGCAAACAGACGCACACAATAGTCACAGGAGTGATGGTATTGAAATAGAGAAATTTGGGCAAGGAAAAAAGTTGATGCTCTTAGAAAAACAAGGTAACAGAAATTGCGTGTTAACATGAAAGTTAAGTGGGTGTTTACTCCAAATGACTTTTATCTTAAAAAAGAAAAAGAAAAATCAATCATTGTCCATGTTCATAGATTTAAAAACCAGGCACTTTAATGAATACACACACACACAGAGAGAGAGAGAGAGAGAGAGAGAGAGAGAGAGAGAGAGGCTTTATTGGATCCATGATGCATGCACACTTCTACCATGAAGTTGTATCATGTCGAATACATGTCGGACTCATGTGACGTTTGTATTTTCTAGATTACCCAGGCTGCGATTCATCACTTCAGTTTGACCGTCAGTTTGGGGTGGAAAGCAGAGGAGTATTGCAGTTTGGTTCCAACTTGTTGTCATAAAGCTTTCCAGAAATAACTTACAAATTTGACATCCCAATTGTCTTTGGAATCCCATGCAGTCTCACAATTTCATTAAAAAGAAGCTTGGCCACACGAGAAGCATCACACGTTTTGAACACGGTATGAAATAAGCCATCTTAGAAAAGCGATCGACAACCACAAGGATTGAATCATACTTCCTCAGGGTTTTCGGAAGACCAAGCACGAGTCCATGCAAATGTCTTCCCAAGGACGATTCGAAACAGGTAGCAGTGTATACATGCTAGTATTCTGTTTTCGTTGCTTAGCTAACTGGCATGTGTAACACCTACCAATAAGCTTAGCAACATCTCTTTTTAGACATGGCCAATAAAAATGGTGCTCGACAGCCTCAATAGTTTTGCGATTTTCAAAATGTCCGACAAGACCGCCCGCAAGCAATTCCCAGGCTAGATAATGTCTCACAAATGTATGAGGGATGCACAACTTGCGAAATCAAAACAGATAACCATCTTGCAGAAGAAAGCCATCAATTTCGCGTGTGTTCTGATCAGTATTCATTTTTGCATTATTTACAACACATTTCCCATTTATTAGTTAATAAAATACTAATTTTTAATGGTTTTTCTCTGAATTTTCAGGTCCACACTTTAATAGAGAAGAAGGCACAAAATCCTAATTAAAAAGGGAATTTAATAAGGATTATTTGAAGCCTAATCCAAGAAGACCAAACCTGTAACGGATCATAGCATATTTGCATGGAATTAGAAGTTTCTACAGGACACCTGAACAAAGCAAGACTGACCGAGCTGGCGCTAGCGTAACGACCAAGATTCTGCCTCGAAAACGCGGCTCTGGTCGCGATTCCGCAGCAAATCTGTAGCCGTTAATGCATCGCTTCCTTCGACGGCTGCGATGCAAGGAACCTAGGGTTTTGGTGCCTATATAAAGACGCCCAGGGCCTTAGGTCTTACCAGTTAGCTAGGGAGAGTAAAATTTAGGATTTCTTTAAGAATTCTTTAGAGCTCTTTTGTAATTTTCATTTCTTTTATTGGTTACAGAAAATAGAGAGAGTGAGAGTGAGAGTTCTGTAATTAAAGGTGACAATCAATGCAAAACTCCATCTTCTTTCTCCTCTAATTTCTTGTTGCTTTCTTTACAAGCTTTTCTTCCTTACAAAGTAGTGTAATGATGTTCATTTCTATGCATTTTAATTCCATATCTAGCTAACTACCTAACATGACTAACTAATCACTAATGCTATTAACTACTAACTCTTGGATGAACAACTCATAGGATTCATTGGATGCATCTATTTTGATCTTGTGTTTCTTGAAAGTATTTTTGATTTCCTAATGAAGATGAGTGCTAATTTATTGAAGTTGTGTTGATTCTCCCCCAAATGTTCATGTGTGCCGCTTTTTAGTACCTTACTATTTTGGCAAGTGCCTTGATGGAACATGAAGATGGGTTCACTTTGAAATGCTAACAATCTCATGCACAAGCTTTTTATTTCATGCTTGCTAACTAATGCCCTTAATGATCTAATGAACTTGTCTATATTGTTATGCATTACTAATATGTGAATCATCAATCTCATGCTTCATCCTTGTGCACCAATCAAGAGCCCATGATCCAAGGATGCTACATAACCAAGCTAAGAGAATGTCACTCCAACCATTGAGCTATCTTTTAGACTTGAAGAACCAAAGTATACATCTTGCCAATGAATATACATACATCATGTTTCATTCAAGGGGTTAGTAAGTTAGTAGTATATAAGTTGATTAGTTAGCCATAGTGTTTCCTTTAATTTCAAAACTTTTCTTTAAAACAACTTTGCTTCCTTTCTTCAAATCTCTTCTCTTTTCTTTCTCAACCAATTCCACTCTTCTTTTGTTTTCTTTAAATCGATATTTCATTCACCGTTGTCCATTTCACATTTCTTGTTCTGTTTTCCTTTATTTCCAAAACCATCATTCTGACACCTTTCTTTACTTTCTTTTTTCTAATATTTGAAACAAAGAATAACCATCGTTTTCTCAAAAACAAGATTTTAAAAACCCGACAAACGCTTCCATTGCATCCCCTCCTGTGGATACGACTCGTTTTAGGTACTTTTGCTACAAAAGAAAGTTAAAGGGAGTTACATTAACCTAAAATACAACCCTAAGTCTCTGAACATAAACATTGTCAACCAGCACGGTTTGCTCTCTGAACTCTAGACTCGAACAAATTTTTATCATTCTTCAGCAGAGTGAAAATTTCTTGAAAGTCAAGACATGACTTATACTCAGTTTTCAACTTCTCAAATCCAATCACCTAATTGCTCAATACTGTTAAATTGCCAAACGATGTTTGAGCACATCAACAACCTTGTTCTCAATTCTGACTTTGTGGCGAAGGGTATAAGTATAGTCCTGGAGAAATTCTACCCAACAGCCATGTTTATTGTTAAGCTTCTTCTGGGAATTGATGTATTTAAGGGACTCATGATCTAAGAAGATAACGAACTCTTGCGGGAGGAGGTAATGGCGCCAGTGATAGAGTGCTCTTGATCATAAGTAGAGGATTGTAGTTTAGCGTCATTTAGTTTCTCACTGAAATAAGCTATTGGGTGACCCTCTTGACTAAAACTCCACCTATACCGATTCTTGATGCATCATGTCACTTCAAAAACTTTTGAAAAATCCTACAGACGTAAAATGGGTGCTTCTACCATCTTATGTTTAATCTCTTAGAAGGCTTTAATGACACCCTTCAACCATTTAAAGTCGCTACTCTTCAAACAATCAGTTATTGCAGCCATGATCGTGTCGAATCCCTTGATAAATCGTCGACAAAATGTAGCAAGTCCGTGGAAGCTCCTAGCATCTCTTATACTTTGAGTTTCTGGTCATTCCTCTATGGCTCTGACTTTCTCGGGATCAGCAGATACTCTTTTCGAGGAAACTACAAATCCCAAGAAGATAACTTTGTCGGTGAGAAAGATGCATTTCTTCGGGGTTGCATACAGTTGCTCCTTTCTCAACACTCCACATACTTGACGTAGATGGTCCAAATGTTACTCCTGATTTTTACTATAAATGAATGTCATCAAAATATACGACCAAAAGTTTTCCCATGAAGGGTCACAATACTTAGGTCATTACTCTCATAAAAGTACTCGGGAGCGTTTGTTAATTCAAATGGCATGACCATCCACTCATACAAACCATATTTTGTCTTGAAGATGATTTTCTATTCATCATCAGGGCGGAAACGAATTTAGTGGTAACCACTTTTCAGATCAATTTTGGAGAATATTTTGGCTTTCGCCATCATATCCAACAAATCATCCAACTGAGGAATGAGAAAACGGTACTTTACTATTATCTTGTTAACTGTGCGACTATCACGCACATACGCCATGTTCCATCTATTTTTGCCGTCAGCAAAGCAGGCACTGCACAAGGGCTCATACTTTCCTTTTATAAAGCCCCTCTTCAGCAATTCGTCAACCTATCTCTTCAACTCCGCATGCTCAGTAGGATTCATCCTATAATGCGATAAGTTGGGAAGACTCGCTCCCGGGACTAAATCACTAACGTGTTGGATTTCACCCATTAGTGGTAATTGGTCCAGGAGATCTTCAGGGAAGACGTCAGCGAATCGTAGATTACGAGGGTGACCTCAAAGGGAATTGAGGTGACCGATATTTTAGGGACTTCTCGAGCAGTAAGAATCAATGTATTTAAAAACCCGTTATGTAACTCGTTATAACCCGTTAAAGAACGTAACGGCACCCGGCCGTTATAAAACACTCGCAAAAAATGCAGTTCCCAGTAACGAGCATGTTTTTGGAGCGTTATGAACGTTACGTTATGAACGTTACGTTACGAAAATAACGTAACGTTCATAACTCACGTTATTTACACGAGTTGTTAAATATAAAACAGTGAAGCGATTTCTCTCTCCATACCAAATCGACATAAAACCCTAAATTGGCGATGGTGAGCAAAGTACCCCAATTCCTCTCTCTATAGTTTCTTTACAATTGCATCTCTCTCATTGGCAAGCATAGAAGCACCCTTCCTCTTCTCTCTTTGATCTCGTTTCAACTGACGAGGAACTTGTCATCGTAACGCTCCAAAAAGTCGATGAACAACCAACTCTTCAATTGACAAGGAACTAGGTGTTGATCTCTCTTTTATCTCTCTTGAATTGATGAGGAATTGTACGACATCACAGCAGCTCAGTTCTTTGATATTCGCTAAAAATTGTTATGAGACTTGCTAAATGTGTTATATATTGTTTTGATATTCTTTTAGATTTTTAAAATTATTTTTTATTTATAAAAATTCTTAAACATAGTATATATTTATTTTTATTAAATAAATATTAAACCATGTAACCTACGTTATGCATTATGTTATAACCTATGCTAACATAACAAAGGAAAAACGTTATTGTAACGTTATCGTTATTTAAAACATTGGTAAGTATAATGATGGGGTTCCCTTTTGTTATTTCGCGATCGATGTTCTTTGCACTGATCAAACTTATTTTGGATTGCTTAGCTGTAACAAATTTCTTCTCAGCAACATTGCTCTTCGGTTGCAAAGCAACTTGACCTTCTTGCCCTCATACTCAAACAAGCACATGTTCGAACAACTATAAATGTGGACATCACTGTCAAATATTCAAGGTCTTCCAAGGATAATTTGGCCCACATACATGGTTATAATGTCGCACCATATTTTGGCCTTATAACCAATGAACTCCATGGGGACGAGACATCTTTGCATAACGCTTAGTGCGGCTCAGCTTATAAACCAACCTTATTTATAATCGATGAGACAACATTGATACAACATCCATTGTCCACTATCACCTGACAATTACGCTCTCCAATTTTGATGAATGCGTAGAAAATGGTGTTGTCTTCAGTCATCACTGACCTTCGGTTGTGCAAAGGTACACCTGACTACGGATAATCTGGTGAACTTTTGAAATCGAAGACAGTGTAGCATCGCATTCTCTGTATCCTAGTCAAAATCTTTCTCATCTCCATCTACTTGGTGAACGTACCATCACCTTCGGGCTCAGAATCACATTGATAACCTTCTCCATCAATAAGAGTTACTTGTATGGGCTAGGATATTTGGCTATTATGGGCGTGTTTGGTTTGAAGTGGGCGGAAATAAGGAAATTGGGAAGTATAATTGCTCACTTCTCTATCCATCCAAACACCGGAAAAGGAAAATAAGAAAACCCCTTTTTCTTTCTCTTTTCTCTTTTACACAACCATTTCCTCACTTCCAGAGTGCTACAGTTAATTTTTGGTCATGTAAATCTCATTTGTAATAAGTTGTAACATAAAACAGTTAATTTTTGGTCATGTAAATCTCACTTGCATTCTAATTACAGTCTATTTTTTATTTTTCTTAATAAATTTTATTTTAATATTATTTTGCGGTCAACTTTGTGGTCAACTTTGTGGTCAACTTTTTCACTTTCACTTTTCATTACCATCCAAACACCGGAAAATACATAACATTTCCAAACCACACTTCCCAACAACATCCAAACACTGAAAAACTTACTAATCAATCCCAAGTTCCAAAGAGAATTATTATCACTTTCTCACTTCCTTACTTCCTCACTTCCACCCTTAACCAAACAGGCCCTATATGTCCATAACCCTGACATTTATAATATTTGGTTTGAGGGTTGGATTTGGGGACATTACTTTCAACATCATTACCTTGATATCAGTTAGGGGTTGGAAAGAACTAGGTGTAAATCGGCTTTGTAAGACTATGAAAGAGGTTGGGAAACACTAACCTTGTAGTCTTGATTCTTGTGCGATCTGGCTTCATCCAAGTCTTGCACTAAGGCATAAATTTTTTCCAAGGTGTCGACATTCCTGGCAAAGAGCTCCTAAGATCTCGCAATCCGGCTCTTGCATAGGAGTTTCAGTCTCGAGCGTGCTACACCAGATGAGGAACTCGTCGAATTTGGCAATGTATTCCTTGGCAAATTTGCTCCTCGAAGAAAACTAATTCCACTTGACTAACAACCTCGGTAACAAGAAGGTAGGAGACACTTTTGTTTCAGTTGGGTCTTCATGTCATGCCAAGTGCCAATATGGTGTTCTCCTCTTTAACTCAAAGAGAGTTTCAAGATTAGCCTAATATTGATTTACTTGCCCAGTCAACTTCACGGCAGCAAAACTGAGTTTTCGCTCTTTTGACATCGTGTACCATTTGAAATAACAGTCCATGTTTTTCATCCAATCCAAAAATACTTGTGGTTTGAGTGTACCACCAAAAGAAGAGGTATTGATCTTGATACTCCTCACAATACGTTCATCTGGATCTTGTTCATCCTGAAAGATTGATGGGGATTGCTCAGGATAGGTTGAGAAGTAGGTATTCGCTCATGGTTCTGTTCAAATTCAGCTAACGGAGCATCTATTTCAAGTTGGTATTTGATCTTGATTGTCTTCAATGATTAGAAGGCGACCCATAACTTCTAAGTTTTGGAGGATTTTAGAATTCATAATAGCAGTTTGGAATTCAGTAGTCTTTTCAAGTATGGTCTACTGCTGCGAGTTGGCATACTGATGAAGACAAAGAAGCGAAGATGCTGACTAGATCTCGTTCTAGCGCCAATGAACCCTGAAAGGAACTTTCAGGTAGGGAAAGAACTCAAATCCACGAGTAAATTAAGAGAAAAAACTCAATTATGTTGATCAAAGTTCATTCTAAAACAAATATACAATGGCTTTAAATAGCCTTTAAAAGTAGTTGTCTAATCTAACTAAAAAACTAAAAATAAAGAAACAAAAATAAAATAATTTAGAATTTAAATTGGACCCGAAAACAAACTCCTAAACATAATTGGATTTTCTGATGCAGAGGTCGGTGACAGAGCTAGTCGACTAATGCCTTCCATTAGTTGACCAATGAACAAGCCCAAAAATTATCCACTTTCTGTTGACCAAATTAGTCGACTACTGAGATTGAATTAACCGACTACTGAGAGGATTAATCGACTATTCTTGATGATTAATCGACTAATGCAAATTCTGTTGTTTGTTGTCCTGCTCTGCTTGGCTTCCTACACCAGTCCTTCCCTCTTCAAAAGAACTTTTCCTCAAGTTCGATCAACCGAACTATGCATGATGTCATCTTTAGCAAACTCAGCTTGAGAAAAAGTGTGATCCCAAAACCTTGATCTGCCACGAAGAGCTTCTAAAGTGCAATTGAGGATAGAACTTGACACACCGTGTAGAACATATATTGTCATTTTTCATGGGATAAAGAACATCACTTTAGAAAATTTGAATCTTTTCCACTTGTAATTCGACAAGTCGTACATCTCCTTATAGTTGTAGGTCAATGATGGATCTTGCTTTCATTGCGCCTATGTGCCTATAATAGGTGATATGACTTGAAAAATAAAAAGCTTGCATCTCTAGCACTCTCCTTCCGCATGAAAGGATCTCCGAAACCATGAATACACCGTGATGCTGAATATCCCTAATGGGTGGTAATCCTTCTGAAAGCTCGTCATGAACAACTTCTTTGAACTCTTGCAATAATGGTTTCATCTTCTAGGAAATTTTAGCGATTGGAGAAACTTCTTCTTTGACAACTTAAAGCAAGGCTTTGCTTTGTTTCCTTTAATTCCACCAAAAACTTGCTTCAATTGCATATGGATATGAACTTAGGCTTCTCTTCTTCTGTAGACTTTGAAATAGGTGGAACAGGCTTTATAACTAAATTATTGTCATCAAGGGATTTTGCTTTTTGATAGCCGCTTGAGGTTTTTGAATGAAAGTAACATCAGTTTGAATGTCTCGGCTACTCATCTGATTGTTGGTTGCAGGCATGTGAGTCGATGATGAATCTCTCTTGGTTGACTGCTCTTCATTAGTAGTTGCTGATGTTGCCCCGCTATCTCATTTGACAGATAAGATCTCATGAAAGGTGAGGGCCAAATCACCATCTCTTTTGCCTCCAAAACAAGGTTATGAGCTTCATTAAAGAAAAACACATTGTGTAAAAGCATGTGTTTTTGAATTGAATACATGAGCCCACTAGTGTACTTTGCCGCTTTTGTTCTCCAGCCATAGCTAATCCGTAGTGAGAGAAAAGCCAATAGAACTCTTCAATATATACGGTAACGATTCTTTCCTTGGCAGCAACGCTCAAATTGTTTGAACAAAATATGATGATAATCTGGAGGGAGAAATATACCTTGTAAAAGTCATTTCATACGCCTCCAAGTTCTTACAGGTGATTTGTCTCGTTGCATACAGATGTTTTGCAGTTGATTCCACTATGTCACTACTCTTCCTTTAAGTTTATAAACTACGAACTTGACATGATTCTCCATGAGAATATATGCCATGTCAAACAGCTTATCAACTTCATTAATCCAAATCAATGACTCAATATCAAGACACATCAAAAGAAAGGATCCTAAACTCATCAAGATTTGAGTATCCTCTTTTGTCACGAATAAAATTAAGAAATATGCCTCTCCTACCATTGTTTGCATATTTGTCTATGAAGTCAACATCTTCTGCAAAATCATCAATATGATGACGTCGTTGTGGTCGTCGTGGAAGTTAAGGATGAGAAGGTTGTCGAGGTGGAGGTTGATGTAACCTCGATAGATGTGGTGGTGTGGTGGAGGCTGATATGGTGGTAGTTGATATGGTGGAAGACGAGTCGACTGACGATCATGTCTGTTTCAATACGTATCATCAGCTAGACTTCGATTAGCAATCTTGAGGGACAATTTCTTGAGTTCTTGGACTACACTATTCAAAGTTAAGTTGATAGTGCCGACCTCTCTTTCAGCAGTGCCCATCCTTGTGAAAAGGTTTTGCAATCCATTGTCGTCTCTTACCATTATCGGAAGTAGCCGTAGCTCTGATACTACTTAACATAGACAAAGAAGCGAAGATGGTGGCTAGATCTCATTCTAGCGCCAACGAATCCTGAAAGGAACCTTCAAGTAGGGAAATACTTGAATCCACGAGCAAAAAAGAACTTGAATCTATGAGCAAATTAAAAGAAAAAACACAATTGTATTGATCAAAGTTCATTCTAAAACAAAGATACAATAACCTTAAATAGGCTTTAAAAGTACTAGTCTAATCTAACTAGGAAACTAGAATAAAAAAATAAAAACGAAGCAATTTGGAATCTAAATTGGTCCCGAAAACAAACTTCTATACAGAATTGGATTTTTTGATACTGAGGTCAGTGACAGAGCGACTAATGGCTTTCATTAGTCGACTAATGAATAATAAGGCCAAAAATTACCAACTCTCTGTTGAACCAAATTAGTGGACTACTGAGATTGGATCAGTCGACTACTGAGAGGGTTAGTCGACCAGTAAGTCGACTACTGAGAAGGTTAGTCAACTATTCTTGATGATTAGTCGACTAATACAAATTTTGTTGTTTGTTGCTCTGCTCTGCCTTGGCTTCCTATATCACATACACTAAAGGACTAGTTATGAAAGAGGTATACTGTCAAATGATAATGTATGAATGCTATAATTTTTTTAATAAATAAAATGATGATTCTAAGTGCAATGACACATTCCTAGAATATACTGAATGCAACCTAAACATGCATGATTAAATTTTCTAGCCTAGAACGCAGCTTTGATACCAAAATGATGGTGAAACATGCTTGCGTACAGGTACGAAAACTCAGCAACAAAGTAAATCAAGCATGTCTCATCAACAATGGACTCAATCTAGATTACAAGTTATCAGTTTGAAACGAAGACCAATGCTTATTGAAACAAAGTTGTATAAGTGCAACAGGTCTCGAAGTGTAATAGAATGATTAATAACAATATTTTGTGATGGCAAAATTCAATATGTAATATTTAGATTGATACATACAAAGTAACAAAACAATTCACTCAATCTTACATTTATGTGGACAGCAAACAGAAAGATAATATAACAGGAATAACTACTATGTAGAACTGATAAGATTCAAGGGAAATAAGAATACCTGAAGTTCACCAATTAGACCAAGAGCAAATTTGGACTTCCTCCAATGATGATAACTCGGTATCACTTTCAGTTTCAAATAGATCTTCTGAAGGCTGCTCTTGAATCATTTTGGTGAGGAGCTGATGCGAAAACCGGTGGAGCTCTCAGAGTATAGACGAAGTCTGGATGATCGGCTGAATACTCAATCTCAAAGAACTCGACGTCACACTTAAAGAAAAATGATGTTAATTCAAGTTCAGCCACGAAGCATCTGACAGAGAAAAAGCAGGGGAGTGGGATTGAGGGCAGTAGAGAGGGCAAGCACATCGCTGCAGAGGTTATAGAGAGAGGTTGGCGAAAGGCGCTGTCAGTTGTTGTTGGAGGGAGAAGGCAGGGCGGCAGAGGAGGAACTAGGAGGGGGAAGGCTAGACTATGATGTGGCGCAGGTGAGTGACAGGGTGAGGGGCTGAATGCAATGAAGTGGAGATGGCCTGAAGTTGTCAGCAGGAGAGGAAACATGACGAGTTCAAGTTTGTAAAACTTAACTTGAATGGGAAACAGTGAGGGAGAGAATAGAGAGCAAAGAGAGAATTAATGAGAGAGAGGAGACGGGGAGAAGAGAATACATGCAAGAAAGCTTGGCTTCAAAATATTCATTCCTTAAAAAAAACATTAGTGTATAAACCTGAGAGTACATATATGTTACAGACCACACAACTTTTCACTACAAGCAACAACTACCCACTATCAACTTCCCACTACAAGCAACAACTACCCACTATCTAATGTTGTGTTCCACTAACTAAAACAAATACAAAGAGAATATAGGCAAATATAACAAAAAAATACAAGCAAAATACCGCAAAATACATCTGAAATACGAATACTAAAACCATATGTATGGGCTCATCAAACGGGTGCACCGCCTGCGCTAAAAGACACGTCCGTATTGTGCATATACCCTGATGTCCTCATCACTAATATAGTATAGATCCCAATGTAATTCAAAAGCAAGTACAACAACATTACCAATAGGAAGAAAGTTGGGGTGAGCAAGTTCAGACACAATGTGGATAAAAGAGAGCCTATAGTGCGTCAAAACAAAGCTGTAAAACAAAATTTCAAAGTCGATTTCAGAAGTTATAGGCAGTTTTAATGGTTCCATCAGTTCCAGACCCCTCTCGATAGCTTGTTTTAATTTGTTAAATGTTAAGAAAATTTTAAACAATTAAAATAAACAAACATCACCGCAAACCTAAAAACAAGGGGTTTCGTTTCAGCCACTCATATCAAACCGTAATTAGGAAAAAACTCACTCACAAAATTTAATTCGCTTCAGCCACCTCCTTTTTTAAAGAGAGCGTGTGCGGTGAAAAAGACTTAAATGCTCCCCGCAAATTAAACTGATCCTAAAAAAGTACCCTATTTCTAAGTCTTTATTAGGATCGCGACCATGATCGCAGTCCTTACCAAAATGTTATATTTTGAGTCTTTATAAGAATGAGATCATGTCGCAGTCCTCACAAAAATATCATGTTTCTGAGTCTTTATATGACTGCGACTCGCTGTCCTCACAAAAATGCCTTGTTTGAGTCTATTAGGAATGCGATCATGATCGCAATGGTCGCAATCCTCACAAAAATACAATTTTCGAGTCTATATTTGGACTGCGACAATAAACACAGTCCTCACAAAATACCTTAATTTTCAATTAATAAAAAGATTGCGACCATAGTTGTAGTATTCTAATAAAGTACTGATATCTCCCAGTTCTCATATCAGCATTGTCATCACTAGCAAACTCTCATTCACCGACATCGATTCCCAATGCTTTACAGATCTAAATATCACATCGATCACAAACACAATAGAACTCATCGCGAGCACGAACAAACGAGATCTGTAAAAAATTGTTCTGAGGGCTCTGCCCACCCCGGAAGGAGGCTCGCACCCTTCCAGCCCTCATGTCGACCTTAGCGCGAAAGTTGATCTGCAAATTACTCTGCGTCGGGTCAGGGTTGAGGGAAGAGCAACGTCGAAGGCGATGGGAAAAGGTAAAAAAAAAATGAAAATATATAAAGAAGTGATGATTGGGAGGAATTAGTTTATGCTGACATGGATGAGGCTATATCGCGAATAAAAATAAGGGGTGAGTTTTTTTTCCTAATTATGAAGGAAAATAGGTGATTGTAGTAAATTTTTTCGTAAAAACAAAGGGGAAACTCATCTACCTCAACTTCCCTATATTTGTTAAATTTTAAGAAAAATATGAATATATAAAAATAACAAACATCAATGCACCTGAAAAAAAAAGAGGAAGCTCATCGACCTCTTCCCTGTATTTGAAGCTTGCTTGCACAAACTTTATGGATGTTTGAGGTAACCAAGTGCACAGAGTTTCAATATTTTGTAATCATTATATGAAATGCATCCACAGTATTTTGTAATCATTATTTGAAATTCCATAAAGAAATCATAGCTTATGCGCCAAGAATAAAATATGGTTTTAGCAAGTTATTGTTTTATAAACTGCTTTTATTTAAAGCATGAACTAAAAATTTCATGAGGTGTAAATGTATAGTTAATAAAAATTACACAATATACTTTCAAGTTTTCCTATTTTTGCAAGTTAATACCATGTGCCTGATTTAAACTTCAATACCATAATACTTTTTTAACGTTTGTAGTTAGATACCCTATATCACTAAGAAGTCAGTGAAACTGTCCACAACACAAAATTGAAACTAATGCCCTTATCTCCTTAATGAACTTTGCCACCCTTCAATCTCATCTTTTTCATCATTTTGTTTCATGTCATCATTTTCATCTCGACCTTTCCTCCATATCCTCAGCCTTTCCTCCTTATCCACTTGGAAGGTGCCATTATAATTATAGATCTAATCAACAAACTCATCAGGTGCATGATTGCCACCTATTTAACCCTATAAAAGTATAAATTAAAAGTTCTCTTTTAATTTTTTTGAGCACCATACACCCAAGTTGTAAGGTATTATCCATAAAACCATCTCTTTTCAAAGATAGATCTACAAAAGCAACACAAAAAAGAAATGAAATATTTATGTAGATGGCAATGATTACCTTGTTGCAAAGTGATCTACGCGAGAATCAAGGATGAAAATAAGCTTCTAATTCCTTGAGAGGAATAGGTCATGCATTCCCACCTTTGACAACCCTGTGCTTTGTATGCTCATGCACTTCTCCTCCTACCTCTGATTCCCTCCTTATGTCAGGTCACATCTGACAGCTACCGAAAAGAAACTGTAGAAAAAGTTGCAGCCCCCCTCCACCCCCGAAGCAAACCCCCCAAAGATCTTTCCCTCTAAATCCTTGGTTAAGTTAGTTAAGATATATGGGCAATATGGATAATGGATAGCTAAGGTATTATTCTAAGAGCTATCACCACCTATAAGGTAGCATGCTCCAAGAGAGTATGGATTAAGAAAACGAAAAAATGTGTCTATGGAACTAACTTCTCCAAAACAGAAAAGAACTTGCATGAAATTTACCCTATGGTAAAAAGGTCATTTAAACCTGGGATAGAAACAGCTTTGTAATTATACTAGAATCTTTTTCTAGATAAAATTGCATTGTTTATGCTTTAAAAAGATTGTGAAAGTACTACAACTAACTGCTTTTAGTTTTTATGCAGAAACAAACAATGACATACCCTACCCCTTCGAAGAAAAGAGGAAGTGCCCCTTCCCTTTCGGAATGAGTGAAAATGAATGGTATTTCAATGATTTTTTCCAAGGAAAAGCATGCTCCTTGGATCTTGGCATGACAAAGCTGGTCGGAGCGTAAAAAGAATGCTAGTAATTCATTTAAGCTTTAGGAAAAATAATAATTACTATAGGAAGCATAGTTGAATCTTGACGTTGTGCTAATTATAAACTCTGAATGAAAAGCTACGGAGTTGGGAAAGTTTCAGAGGGAGTATAAGTTCCAAAAAGGATTGCCCATCTAAAAAGGGAGGTAACAAGGCATCAAAGTTCTACAAAGGTAGTTTGCCTCATCTGTCAAATTATTTCAAGACTCATGCAAGATTAGAAAAAGTTTATGGGGGTACAATATTTTGTACACATGGCCAGAGGGAAGGTATTGCTTTGTCAGAACGACATTATACAGAACTTGCTAAAACAAAGTGTGTTTGCACTGTAAATTGCAGCTTTAAGTGATACATCAAGCATGAGAAGGGTTCAAATTTCAAAACGACCAGATCAGGAGATATTTTGAAAGCCAATTAATAAACAGAACTAGGCTCTTTTATATTTGATTATCAAACCTAATATTATTTTATTTAACCAGGAATGGCAATTCGACAGAATGAAATTCATAAATCTCTAATAAAACATTACATTTTCTTCATAAATCAAGCAATGGCAAGATATGCAGAAAATTGAGTCAAATTAGAGGCATAAACCAAAATTTTCACACAATGTCCCAAACTGAGGACTTAAATGTATCTTCTACATCAATCATTGGTTAAATAGTGTGTCACCGCAAGCATTTCCAACTCCATTCTTACTACTCTCATCCCATGTTTAAACTATATTTTGGCCATCCATTATTATTTCTTGAACTCTAAACACAAATCCAAGCACCTCGCCCAGTGTAGCAACTTCCTGCTCTTGGCTAAATAGACCATTATCATCGCAGTTAGTTCTTCACTAGCTCTCCTCATTTAGACATCAAATTTAAACCAAGAAAATAGCATTAGCCCACAAAATTGGGCACCAGACCCCAGAAAATCTAAGCACCGGCGAGTAACTTGATGTAAGCCTAGGTCATCTAAACCAAAGCCCTTGATTTGAAATGAATATATCCTAAACCATGAGGCATTGCAACATTGACAAGTCATCAGACACAATAAATTACCATACCATGAGCTACACTGCTTGACTGCCTCCTCTTTTGTATGCATAATAAATTTTGGGAGGAAATTCCACCTCCCCAATAGAAAAAAAAAAAAAAATTCAATATGATTAATCATTCTGGGGAAGGCTAAAAGACAAATCACCAAATTCAACTAACAAATTGAAATTTAGATCTAACCTTGCATCACGCAAACAACCACTGCAGAAATACACAAATTGCATCACTACAAATACCTTATTCTCAAATACAAAAAATTGGGTTCGAAGCAAAAACCCACCTCTAATCGACAACAAAGACCAATGAATCACCATCAATTTGCGATTTTGTTCACAATTTTGCAACAATCACGAAATATATGAAAAAAGGCATGAATTGTACATAGAGATTTAGCACGTCCATTTCTTATTGAAGGTAAAATTAGAGAAATATACGAAAAACAATAGAGAGATCGTACCTTCGTATAGCGTAGATTTGAAGCGTTTAGGGGTTTCTCTTGATTAATGGAAATTTGTACAGTTTTTTTCGAAGAAAAAAATGAAGACAAAAGTGCTCGTCGAACGGAACAGCGAGGTTGTGTTTGGCGTTGGGGTGGGAAAGGGAGAGATATGCGCACATGCGTTCTCAAGCGGGGCCTGAATCCAATTCTTCCAGCTGCTCAGAATATTTGAGTGGAGAAAAATCTCAATGGTCAGTTTTGATAAGTATGTCATTATTTTATTTTGATAATTTCACTCTTAGTGAAAGTTTAAAATGTCTTTTCTTCTACCTCCTTCCTCCCTTCTTCCTCTTCTCCTGATCCCGGTTCGGTTCGAATCGTCGAACCGAACAGGAACCGGTTGGATGGAAC